>SDVV010005353.1:0-19302 GCA_016164225.1 Gammarus roeselii | reverse complement strand
G
Organism: Gammarus roeselii; assembly: GCA_016164225.1. NCBI lineage: Eukaryota > Metazoa > Arthropoda > Malacostraca > Amphipoda > Gammaridae > Gammarus > Gammarus roeselii. The sequence continues at coordinate 19,301 of SDVV010005353.1, read as the reverse complement.
GAAAATGCGTGTGGGCTGAATCATCGTTACGTAGAAAGCACGTGGGATGAAAGATTTTTAGCGGTTATGACAGTGTCCGGCCATGACAGTGAGGTGAAGTGAAGTGGCGATAGTGCGCGTGTGCGGGAATAATTTTAGCGCGAACGCTGGGCTCCCGATTTTAATACGTATTCATGAGGGAAGAATGCATAAAGAAAGCTTAACATGCTAGTCACGTACTAACGAATAAAATAATGCCGTCTATTTCACGCAGGTTCGTTTGGTAAAAACGTTATGATATGACAATTCCTACTAATAGTAATATAGTGTATCTCTAATAAGATATTTCAATTTTATTATTTCAAGACATTGAGCCTGTTTGAATGAAAAAAAATTGTACATTTTATCTCTCAAGAAGGTCATACAAAAATGTCAGGATGCTCTTCACTTATGAGACCAGCCGAGCCATAAGAGGGTTCCAAACAATTCAAAACCTCACGGGATAGGTATAAACGGATAGGTGCACACGTCATGACAGATTTCGTAGCACTTGGCATATTATACGGAATTGGAAAAAAACTTCCTGGGCCAAGATGTAAGAATTCAACAGCAACGAATTGTAGTCTACAACAATCAAATATTCATTTTAAACGTGGCCGAAGAAAAACAATCAATCGGAACCTGAGAATGAGCTGGATTATGTCTCCTTCATAGGCGTTAATGAGCTGGATTATGTCTTCTTCATAGGCGTTAATAAGCTGGATTATGTCTCCTTCATAGGCGGTAATGAGCTGGATTATGTCTCCTTCATAGGGGTTAATGAGCTGGATTATGTCTTCTTTATAGGCGTTAATGAGCTGGATTATGTCTCCTTCATAGGCGTTTTCATATGAGTGCTCTGAGCGCGAGCGCAATCAGTGATGATAGGCAGCCGACTCTTAATGTCCTTGTGGGAATCAATAACTACATGTGAACAAGTCTACTAGTGAATAAATAGGTTTTTTCATTAAATTACTGCCCATTAATGTAATTGTTAAAGCAGGAGGGTGGGCTTCAATGCATCGCGTTATATCCTTACTCTACATCCAAGTGGCAGTCCCTTCCAATGCCATTATTGTGACCCACGCGTCACTATGCTATTAAAACGAGAGAATGAGAAGGATTTCCAAGTCAACAATAATCTGCGTGTAATCTTAGCGTTACTGGTCAGGCCCCGTTGCAACTGATCTACAAAAATTATCAGGCGTATCGTTCTATCTGTGGAGCCCATCCTGTTTGTGACAAAACGAGTGCTCTGAAATCAACACCAAATCAAAAATGGTTATCAATAGTATTTTTTTCCATTTTATGTGACCGTAGCGCAGTAGATTGAAATATTTTGTTGTTGCCTTATAAACTTTCAACGAATTCATTTTTGCTCCTTTGAAAATGAAAACTTGGAGCCTCAACTTGTGATGGGCAGTCCCAGCCTTGGTACAGCATCGACGTGGTATTTTGTTGTGGACCTTCTCGAGTGACTTCAGACGTATTTTAGGGACGGAATATTCTCACCTCAGAATGAATATCATTGATTAAATTTTGAATGATGATACTTCATCAGGAATTTTCTTGTTATATATGATTCTTCATTTAAATTATAAACGTAATTTGAATTTCACATAATACCCCACACGTTTCACGCAGTAAAATTAATTTCAGTTATTGCTAACTCCTCTCTTCCTTCCCATCTTGTGGGCTCATTATATGCAAGTGGGAGTCAGATTAGGATGCATCCCGAATATCTTAGTCTCTCCAGCATAATATTTTTTGTATACAGACTCATGTGGGTAGGTGACATAAAATGTAGCTTAAGAATGCTTGTCACATACTTACTATTTTTTTAAATATATCTTTACGATTAAAAAAAAATTGTAATCATATTGTACTATCGAGTGTTTGAATAGAGACACGATATTTTTATGTATTAATTTCTGTATTAATTTCATCATTATTGATATGTATATGTACACCATTTATGGAAACTATGCGATATGGACCAGAAAAAAAAACACTACAATAAACTTATTGAATCTGCAAAAGATTCAGAATTTGTGACAATAGGTACTGTTCTTCGACTGCTGACGATCATGCCGCAATTATTTCATGTTATTACATGAAAACAATTGGCAGATTTTTCAATGGTTTTGTTCCTTTTTTCTTAGAGGTTGTTCGACAAAGCAACTAGATTTACTGCAAATGGAATCGACGATTCCGAAAGCAAGAGGATATACGTTCGTAATTGCTATAATAACATGTATTTTATACCAGGCGTGATGTGTGCTCTATTGTATCTCTAATCCCAGCAACATTTTTTTCCAATGTTCCATGTATCCAAACCTAATAAAACAGACCTTCGTGTATCTCAATGTTGTTTATACTACAATATGAACACACAAGGTTCCTGCTTGCATGGACTGGACTGCCTTTTAAGTAACTGAGTACTGGAGCCCTTCAATGAAAGAGAGAATAAACATGTGTTATTGCTCCGTCAGTTTTATGACTCAGGCGGGCAGTGTGGGTGCATTTTGGGGATGATCGACCACCATCCGGGAGTAGTTTACAGAATAACGAATACAAATTTCCACTATTTTTTTAGATTGAATGTAGTGGAACGCTGCCCCAACGGCATTGACGCCGTGAATAGAGCACCAGCCTATAGACATTATTTTTTATGAAATTGTAGTTTCTTGAATCTAATGAAAATAGGAACAATCGCTTATAAGGAAGAATAAATTGTTTCACTGTTGTCATAAGAGGGTAAATTATTGCGATACTTTCAATCTCACCAGCGAATTCTAATTTCAAACTAAAACCCAAACGACATTTGAGAAATATTAACTTAGGTTTCCAGGGTACTGCATTTGAGGGTTGTTGCTCACGCAAGGTTTCACGATTTGTGTAAATGAACGCTTCCAAAAGGCACTGCACAATCCGTGATAATACAATCAATCCGGAACTAATGTTTCGAAGCGGTCTTAACCGTTCTTTACACCTTTCACTCGCAGCCCTCCCATGGCCCAGTCGGACAACGAGGCAATAGCAAAATTGAGACTCGGAGTGGCTCCCTACGCCTTCAAACAGACCGATCTAGAGACTCGTGCGAACATTCGTCCCAATTTTAACCGGATTTGTTCTGGCAGTTTATGCATGATGATAAGATGGAAAATAGCGAATGACCTGTTCGATCGTTCCTGGATTTTGTTATTTTGTATGAATACGATTGTTGCAAGGTCTTTTTTGATTCGTGACTGATTTTCAGCACCGTTGTAATTGGTTTTCATGTCGTTAGACACACTGCTGTAGAATATGTCTATAATTTTCTCAATATTTCGATGACATTTTTCACCGAGTGAATGGGAGGGTACGGTGAAATTGTGTTTTGGCTTACAATTCGGATCACACTATTGTTTGTTACCTTTCTCACTCGAGATCTGTTAGATAACTTATGACATTAATGACAAATTTATAATTGCATTGAGAATTCTGGTACCCATGATCACCGATGCAGTTATGATGGATTCATGTACAATGACATACTTAAACGTCATAACCATCTTCATAACAGCACATGACGCGCTTTTTCGCCGTAATCCACTGAATTAAATGTAAATTCTGCGAATGATGGTTTCAGACGGTATTACGTCGAATGTACGCTATCATATATGACCCTGTTTTACTGCTGCAAAAAAAATATATTTATAAAGAGTCAACAACATCTCTGTTCCTCTGCACAGCTTACCATCGCATGCATGTTATTTAGGAAGTCTATGTACATTCAATAATAAATGTTCCGTGTTCGCCGTTTACTTGTTCCTTCTTTAATTGAATCTAGTCGTTGATTTAATCGCATAGCGTCGAGGTATTGATGTATTTATGTAAGTCAATTGATGGCTGAGAACCAACAGATTACCTTGGTCTTCAGAACAGTATTCCATCAACTACATTTGGATAATTTCATTTAGTACATTGTATCATGGAAAATCCCATGAACTGATACATACGTGTTATTACCGACACATTGTTTAACGAATTGCAAAAAAGTATGCTAAGCAATCATAATTTAATGTTATTTCTCAACTTTGGAAAAACATAAAGCAGTGAAAAATATAAAGCAGTGAAAAAATGTAATGCAGTGAAAAAATTATGCAGTGAAAAATATCATGAAGTGAAAAACCTCAAAAACACGTGAACGTTTGAGTAAATTGATCCAAAACGCTAACAAAGCATGTTGTAACTTATTACAACACATTGTGTACATAACCAGTGTTCCTGAAATTGTGAACACTTCACCATGTAACTACATTGACATTGTCTAGCCCTTACAAGATCGTGATAGGAAATGATTTTAAAATGCAATATCTGTCGAACTGGGACAGCAAATAAATGTTTAATATGAAATGAGACCATGTCATTAGGTTTCCCTTACGAATTTATAATATATTTATAGCGTAAATCGTATGTACAAATTCCCATATCGCTTTTAAGTATTTTTGTCTCTTTTGAATAATATTATATTAATAGAAGGTTTTTTTATACCCGCATATATGTAGTTTTTATTTATTTACATATCATACTTCCTTCTGATTCACTGCTTGTGCATAGACGCATGAGCTAATGAGGTGAAGATATATGTTTCGATATCTATTGTTTTATGAACACACTCACAAAAAAATTACTTCGGGAATATGAACAATAGAGCGGCGATTCTAGACGGGAGCATACGTGTTTCCCCTTCTCCTTTGGGGAAACCTCGCAAAGACGTTAGGATGTTTCTTCCAAAGAGAGTATGGTTCTCGTTATTTTCCCCTTCTTCACATTTTTTTTTTTTTTTTTTAAACATTCTGTGACTGAACTGAACCCTCATCTAGAAAGACAAAGAAGATGCTGTTGGAAGGTAGTTTAAAAAAAATACCTAAGCAAGAAATTCTTGTTCCACGTTGGCTCGTCCCAGGAAATTCATGATAAATATATTGATGTGATATATCAAGGATTTAGAGGCTATTGCATTTCGAATTCATTGTCAGGGAACAATATGACATATGAAAAGGAATTGATATCAATTGTGATTGATGATGTAGAGAAACATAATAATTTCTAATTGGTTTATTATTCATCAATTTAAAGAAGCTATTCGATGAATTCGTGACTGAATTAAAATATTTTGATGCGATTCGTTAGTTCCGCATGGACCACAAACCAGGGCCACGTTACTAGTGTCATCGGTACAATAAAATACATCTCTTATGAGTGTCGGTCATCTGTCCGTCAAGTTGTTTTCGATAATCACACGTCGAAACCCTTAGGTAGATCACACCTGAAGAAAATAGTCGAGATCCACACTATTACTTTTGTATCCCAATTAAAGAAGAGAAAAATATTCAGAATTAAAAAAAAATGGGTACAAATAATTGGTGTATCGGGAATAAAGGTATAAGCGAGTAGGTCTGCTACTGAACAATTGCAACAGGTTAATTGAAACATATTCCATTACACTGTAGGAAAATAGGTCAACAGATATCAAATGAATTAGATACTAGATCATTTATCGCAGAGATCTCTTCACTTTGGAGGTCATTAAACTGGCATCGCAGAAATAACTCTAGGGATGCTCATTATTTTGCTGGGAAGAATAAAAAACAGGACTGCTCAAAGCGGAATGTTGACTGGTGCGTGTAGCTTATACGAGTAGCAGGAGAAAAACAGACAACGGTAATGCATTAAAATTTGGTTCAATGCAAATCAGCCGCAACACTCATAAACGAGCACGGACAACAAATTTATTTATCCCTTTCTCTTTATTTTTCTCGATATTATATGGGATTGGAAATGAAGCATGTCGTGCGGACGAAGCGGCGTGGTTACTTTTATTTATCTTTGCACTTTATAAATTTATTGTAGCTCTGTTCAATAGTGTTATTTCAATCGGATGATTTCTAACGGATTAAAAAACAACAACTTGTAGATAGATTCGTGCCCTGAAATTATACTGATACAATTGCCCGTTGAAACCTTCATCTTCAAACCATCATAAGTGGACGCCGTTGGACCACGATTGTTTATTTTGGATTAATGGCATCAGCCGATCACGAAACGGGCACAACAAAATCAAATTTAGTTAGAAATGATGGAACCTTGACAGATTTTTGGTTATCACATCATTGCATTGTAAGACAATCAAACGGAGTCAATTATAGATCGACTGAATCCTCAAAATCTGAATTTTTCTTCTAAGAAATGTCTCAAATTGCAATGGTCTAGAATCGAGAATTGCTGATGAGAAATTTGCTTAGAAAAAATAGTGGGCTACCTAAGGCCTTAGGGCTTGGTACCTAAGACTTGGTATTAGGTCTCTGGTATGGATTCATAACTCCTTTGTGCTACGTGATAGTTATGAATAATCAAACAAATGGCAACAACCCCTCATTCATTGTCAATATCTGTGGAAGAGTCAAATTAGGATCATCCGTCGTCGCGGTAATGTTGGCGAAGAAGTTTTGTGTAAGTAGAGTCCCTCTGACTCTCAATCAAGGATGTCAGAGCACTTTACTTGTTCGCACCTCTGTTAGCGACCGCACCCAACACACTCCGGTAACTTCATGTCAAATGCTTGCATTCATTATTACCAGTTACTGACGACTCTACTGTCAACAAGTATGTAGGATACAATGCAGATAAAGGCAACATAACGATAGTAACTCGTAGAACGTAAGCACAATCAGCTTTCGAGAATAATTATTTACCTCCTGGAGGTGAGTGTTTGGCATATCATAAATTGTTTGATACACGTTTAGAGGCGATATCTTAAAACGGTTTGTCAGCACGTTTCCTAATTTTGCAGCCTCGCTCTAGATATTGATGCCAGGTTCTGCAGGTGTTGTGAGTTCGCCTCTCTCTGGAGTAATTGAAAGCAAATCACTCAATCAACTCGTCAGAAGGGTTTTGCTCGTAGCAACAGCTCGCATCAATTTTATTTACTATTATGAATAACTAATGTTTCAAATAATGTGATAATAATTAGTTTTGTGTCATTTAAAATAATAAACACACAATTACTTAGAAAAAAACTGTCGTTACATATTTTTTCATTTTATGTTCATTGATTTCACGTTAATCCTCCCCTTCAAGTACTAGTGGCATTTCTCGGAATTTTACGAGCCTGCAATTGTCAGGCGAATCATTGACACAACATCAAACTGGGTAAACACCCAACCATCCCGAAAACAGACTCAAGGCAAGTCCCTCAAGAGGGACGGAGGTGGTCGGTATCATGACGTACCTCACACTCCCGTGTACCCACACATATTCCAATCTTGCTCTTTAACGATGTAGGGTGCAGGTAAATACCTCGCAACACTCACTTATGGTCAGGCAAGAGGTTCAGGATCAGTATCGGCAGCAGGGCCTGGCAGCTTTAATTGGTTTACCCATACAGCGTCATAAATAACGGGCCCCACACCAACCACGTTCATCCACTTCCTTCCTAAGCGAGATGCCAAGGACGGGGAAGCAAATCAGAGCGGCGTCAAAGCTCTACCATTCACAGTCCTTCTTCACTTACCCCTCTCCCATGAGCTCTCGCTCGCTACCTCCACACCAATGTGTCTCTGCCCTTTAACCTGATTTACTTTATTTATTTCTCAAAACTTCGCTCTTTCTCTAGGCCTACACACACTCACCTCTACTTTCAACGCTCTTTCATCAATCTTCCATCATCCATCTTCACAGAGGGTCCCAACCCCTCCAAACCCCCTCAGCACATGAGAAGCAATTCCGCCTCCATTTTTCTCACCATCCTCGTTCTATTTCGAGCCTCGTAACTATTGATACTCTCCCTCAGCGCTTCTTTGGTCATGCCTCTCAAACTTTCCTGTCGAAAAATGCAAACCAATTTTCTCTTCAGCTCATGCCCCCCAACGTCTCAGCCCCGTAAAGCACAGTTGGCACAACTACACCTCATACTACCTTCACATGACTTCCATACCCAATGCCCTACAGCTTTCCACACTCCTCAGTGTACCTAACACTTTACATCCTTCGTTCAGTATCCACTAGTCCAGTCTTCTCCCCAATAGTGCCCTGGCACCTTAAACATTCAACCTCCCATAACTTTTTATTTGGTCATCGTCAGACGCGATCTCGCTATAATCGTCGAACGTCTCATTACTTTACTTTTACTCTCACTAATAAGGAGCGATTATTGCCTCCACACCAGCGTACACAAGAGTGTCAGGCTCATGACTCAACCACAGGACATTTGAGCATCACAGTCTCAAACTCATAACAACACCACGAGACATTCGTGCATACGAGTCAGACTCAGAACACAACCCCACCCATTCAAGCATCAGAGTCTCAGATTCATAACACAGTCAAAAGCTATTCGAAATATAATAAAATCGAAATCTGATGCTGGTCAAACTGCGTTCATTCGACCAGGATAAATGAGGAAATATTTTTTCTGAATTAATTTCCGCCGCAGAACTGCGTTTTTCTATTTAAATGAGTACTAGGCACCTCCAGTCCTGATTTTTTTTGCATCGCAATTAACTTGTCCGTCAATCAGCTTATCAATTCCAACTCATATTCGTTCGAGCCTCATGGCTTCAATCGGCACTTCTACTTGTGTCTTTGACGGCTCCCGAGCGAACGATGGAATAACCGCCTCCTTCATAACTTAAATGTAATAAAGGGACAATTGTGTTTCCAGATCGATTTGCTGCCAACGAACATCTTTTGCGGCAATAATACTGTCCCTCCAATGAGACATCAAACGCTTGACTTTGCACATTTGGCGTTGTGCAATCATATTGGACAAAAGCACTTAGATTTTTATTGATATCTAAAAACAAACCCTCATGCAATGAGAAAGGGGGCGATGACACGAAGACTATTGTGATCCCCGGCTATTTAACTCATGTAGAAACGAGTAAACGCTCCTGCAATATGAAGGGGAGCAATGAGATGGGGATTATAGAGATCTGCGTTACACAGCTCGTAGAAACGAGTAAATGCTCCTGCAACATGAAGGAGAGCTATGAGATGGGGATTATAGGGATTTACGGTACACAGCTCGTAGAAACGAGTAAGCGCTTCTGCAATATAAAGGGGAGCAACGAAATGAGATTATAGGAATCTGTGTTACACAACTCGTAGAAACGAGTAAACGCTCCTACAATATGGAGGGGGGTAATGAGATGGCGATTATAGGGATCTACGGTACGGTACCCTCGTAGAAACGAGCAAACGCTCTTCCAATAAGAATCGTGGCAAAGACTCGAGGATCATAACAACTTGCGTCTACTTGCAATTATGGGATCATCCTGTTCCATTACGTGATAAACTAGGCCATTAGAGTGCATTATAAAACTACAGGGTCGGTTAAATTGGGCGTATAAAGAAGGATATTTAATTTTCAATGGTATGTCTCTCAAATGCGCTAACAAAAATGATGTTATCGATGAGCTAAACCGGGATTGTTCGGTATTATTGACGAGTTAACTTGAATAGATCGCTGTTAGGTTTGCTTAGAGATTGCAATAAAATATATTATCCAGGCCAATCGGTTTCACTGCACAATTTATTGAACTCGTAAATGAGCTGGTATCAAACCAGGATTTTATTTTCAATTTAATCCATCCATTGTTTCTCATATCACCATCTCTGAATAGTGTCATTAAACAAAGTTATTTATTTGCAGCACGTCAGAATATCGTCAATTAGGAATTAGATTGGAGTACTTTTTTGTTTAATTTCTGTGAATACTCATCATTTGGGGAAATATATATGTTCATTGGTCTTCTTTATAACCTTGTCAAACCGCACATTTGATGTGACATAATTCCTTGAAGAAAACATTTCAAAACGTATATATGATGTTCAATGTAAGAAAATGCATCGGTTTCTTTTCACAAAATAAATTCATTAATTGTTTCGTAGATTTAAAACAAAAATAGGTATCTTTGAACCATTCTTCCTATTCCATTGCTAATCGCACAATAAAAAATGAATGTGACCAAAGTTCTGATCATTTAACATAACAATCCGAGCAATAACAAAAATATCTATACATAGCGGAGATATTGATACAAACTATTGTTCACCATCTGATCAGTGAATGATTTTCTCTCAATGTAATTGGGCATGTAATCATATATATTAATTCGAGGTTCACAATGTATAAGTGAATATCCATTAGTCACAATGCGGATTGAGTGTGAAAAATACTCATAAAAAGAGGTCCATGTTTACTCTCAGAGAACACCTTTCCACGTAGAAAAAATAGAGCAGGAGTGCCATCAAATTTGTATTCACACATTAACAATTACAACTACGTACTTTTCCCGTGGTAAATATGGGAATGTCTACGGTAGAGAAGACGTACAGTTACTGTTTTTATGTGAACACATCAGGTGAGCAAAAGCGTTCTTGCATTGCCTGTGTACACGTCGGGTCCCACGGCAGCGTCTGTTAGCAGGTTTTCCCTCAAGCCACGCCCGCAAGCTCTGTATAATGGATACAGGCAGCCTCATTTGCAGGCCGAGTGGCCCTCACCCGTAAACAGAACTGGCCAGCTTCCAGTACTGAAACACTTAATCTTGGCGGTGTAAATATTAAGAGGAGTGACAATTGCTTGCGTGCTGGAATTAATCTTGCTGAAGCTGTGTTTTCTATTTACATAAAGGATGTCATGACAAATAAATTCAGTTTGAACGCTATCATTGACAATTGTAAGGAGTTAAAGTAATTTGCTTTGAGATTGAAATTGCGTGAAGGAGAACATGTACAATTGTCGTATGGTTGCTTCAATTTCGTTGTGGTTTCAAAATTTTATTTTCAGAACAGTCATGACGGTGCACAATTCATTTGATGTTGTATTTTCAGTGTGTGGCTATTGTATTTATCATTGTTTGACTTAACTCTAGCAAGTCAATTTGTTGTTTATAACAGTAATACAGATCATACTAATAATAATGACAATAGTAGTGTTAAGATTACCAATAATAACAAAAATAATAATAATAATAATAATAATAATATTAATAATAATATTAAAAATAATAATAATAATAATAATAAGAGTCGGTATTGATGGTACATTATGATGGTAGATTAATGATTACAGAGTAAAAAGTTTAACAAAGCATTTCTACCAGTATCAAATTACTATCCATACGAGCATGCGGCGAGGCAAAGTAGGGCTGAAATACGGACAGAAATTCATTAGTTGAGTCATTGACAAGGGTGCCTAGATTCATTCCAAGTCCCTTTCCCACATGCATGTATATGTGCATCCAAATCCTAATGACTTTAAAAATATTGTCGCCTGTTGGCCAAAATATTCAGGAAAGTATACCAACCTGACATCCACAAACTTACATTGGGCCCCCAACATTAAAAAACAGACAGGTGTCACAAAGTAATTTAGTTAATACCTGGAGCTTCCTGCTCTAGCCTATTTCTGTCCCCTCTCTCTCTCTCTTATTACAGATGCGTCGTACACCCCATGACTTCACATGGCCACCTGGGAGGGGTTATTATATAGAGTGTATAATTCACCCCTGGAGGATATAGGTTTTTTCTCGCTAGTACCTCAAGACTATCAACATCATACGCTGCAAATAGGAAGCTTGCACTCGTTAGTCTAGGGACATCAATCAACCACTTGAATCATCATTGTATGCCACTCTCAGTTCACTGACAGTGACTCGTAAATTTACACCTCAGTGAGATAAGTAGATTGAGTAGCAGTATGATTTAAATAGCTGCATTTCAATATGTGTTGTGCAGAAATTTCATTTTGTTATAAGCTGATTGTCAACCACGTTTAATTTCCAAAGATGTTGGAGATATCAGATCAGCATTATCACATTGGTTGTTTGTTTTTAAATGACCTACGTAGGGAGAGCATCCACGTTATCCAGCTGAGTATACCATTTACTAAATTATTCATTTAAATTTAAATATCTGCATGGTGGGCTGTTTTGCAAGCAGTCAAACAGATTTGAGATCGTTGTGCTCAGGGTCTAGTGTTGCGGCCACGGCCTTGCATATATTTGACATAATTCAAGAAACATGCTCATGAGAAGCCAGTAGGGGCTAATTGCGCTAAACAAGAACTTAACAATGTTACACTCAACACGACAACGAGATGGCCGGTTGAGTCGGCTGTCTACATAAACCATCGTATAGGCTGTCTACATAAACCTCCGTGTAGGCGGTCTACATAAATCTCGTGTAGGCTGTTTTCATTCACATAACGTTGAAATCGTTAAATTATGTTCTCGTCTTCTGGCTATGACGGGCTTCCAGAAACTGGCAACAGGTTAATTCGAAGGTCATGACAATATTCCTTATTTGGCCCGTTTGAATCGTGTTCAAAACCTGAGTGCATCAACGCACTAAATTATATTTCCATGAATGTCGTTATTTTAGGCTCATTAACAATTTCCAAGTAACTTTTGACAGATGCGGTAAAAAGCTAATGCAACATCCTCAAACTGTTTAAAATCCATCTTTGTATATTTTTTCAGCGGTGTAACGTGTCCATGCATTAAACCAGTTGTGGCTTTAAATATTGTCCAGTAATCAGACATGCAGGCTCCTGTCGTGAGGTGTGTGTTGACTCTATGAGTACTCATCACTATATGTGTACTAGCAGGGAAAATTGAAAGTACACATCACTACATGTGTACTAGCAGGGATTCATATTCCAGACACATTAAATCCATCGTAAAACATCTCCAAGTGATAATGTTCATAGATTTATTTCTAACGCAAGCAAAATAAAGGGTTAGATTATATTATTTCCGCAGTTCAGTATGTACTGACTTATGTATGTTAAGTAGTCCACGATTCTTCAAAATACCGATTTAGGTGGAATATATATGTGAAATAGCTGCTAAGAAGTGGCGTACACAAATCAAAGAGCCATACTTTGTGCCTGATACGACGTTAACAATGTATGTTTCATATTATTTATGATAATGGAAATGCGATAACATTCCCGTGCGAGAAGTTAGAAGCCCCGCCAGACATAGTGAAATATTGTTTGGTATTACCGTAGAGTCTTTCCCAACCCTATGAGCAGCTAAGGCCTTTATTGACTTATTGACTCGTGTGGGTTGTGTCATCATTTTGATCCCAAGTCGAGATCCTATAAGCATGCGTTACAATTTCACTGTTCCAACAATAATGAACATCTTTAAATGTTGCAAGTTCCGGTAATTTCTTCTATCGTCCTTCCTTCATTGAGCCATGGTACGTAAATTTAAACTTCGGTGTTCTGAACATGATTGCTTTCGTAAATGTTTTGAATTAATTACCATTTGATTAGATTACACAACATATTAGGCACGTTCTTGTTCATTTCTGGGGTTATTAGTCGCACAATGAACGTTCAATTACTCAGGGATCCAACACATCAGTGTCGAATTGGTTGGAAGGGTTCAACGACGAAGGCCTGGCGAGGCACAGCATTTCCATTTCCACACCGAAAGTTATGTGCGTGAATGGGACTTAACAACGCTATTTGGCTCAGCTCAAATAAAAGTATATAACAATTTTTGTGTCAATAAATTTGTTTGCAATCGAGGATGTGTCAAATCCTGCGTAACCAAACGCATTATATATAAATCAGTTTCAAATATACGAAGAAGCAGCCAATATTTTTGGTGATCAAGTTCGTGGTGAGAATGGATTATTATCAGAAGTTTTGAGTTTCTTCTCCAAACAATATGACAGAAAAGCCTAATTAACTATAGACTTTATATACTACCCATTTAGGCGGGTATGTCTGTCTTTCACCCGTCACGGAATGTGAATAGACGCGATAAATGATACCATCATCCAAACAAAAGATTATAAATGCATCTTCTAAAATATGTTATCGTCTTCAGAATGTGTTCCTCGAGGTATTGATACGACAGCTATTCGGGTTTTGTAAAAGGCTTTATTTAAACTTTCTTACAATGATTCCATACGAAGTCTTCAAGGCCTCTGCTTGTGTTCATTGACGTGCGATGGAAGTAATTGCTTCTCGGTAAATTATATCAGATAGAAACACTATTTTCAAAACTCGCCTCGCTGTTTAGGTAAATTCGCATTAGATTTGATTCAGTTTTATGAATGGATTGTCTCACAATAAATTATATATCAGTTATGTTGTCTGCAACTATGAACGGGAAATGCTGAAATTCTAGTGAAATTGGACATTTTCTTTCAGCAAAGCTCAATTTTTTTACGGCGTTATTTCATTTCAGGTATTTTCTGAGCATTCTTACGAAGAAACAGAGCCCGAACTCAGTTAAAAAAATCGTCGTACCGCATTCGACCTCCGTTCTCCAACCGATCGACCATACATTGTGGGCGATTTTCCGTTGACAGAATAAATTACTACCTTGACATATCACCAGAAAACAAACAACTTTTCACTATGTCGAGTAGGATTGAATATACTGTTCAGCGCCGCTTCTGACTTGGTATTTTTTACTTGAAAAACAAACGGAATTTCACGTTTTTCGAACTGGGTTCACTTCGATGCCTCAAATATTTCCGCACAAGATCCTCATCTTCGTTCAAGACATTTGAAGTCGCCTCACGATTCCCGAACATTGACTTGGCTGCTGCTTGATGTTCCCCGGTCGAAGGTTCTCTCACCTATACTATGCTTCACGGCACCTATCGGCTTCGGAAACTAGATCGTTGCTGTTGCCTCGCGCTGTCGGAGGATAGTTCGTCCATTCGTGCTTGAAATCAATGAACTAAAATAAGAGAACAAGCGAATACCAGTTCTACATTTCTGAGTCGTTTTATTGAGCATGGAGCAACAGAGCGTAGCGAAGACCTCATTTTGAAGCTTTTCCGTAAAAAAATAGTCAGAGATTATGTTTTGCTGGCCAGCGCCCAAAAAACGAACTGTAAGCAAAGGATATTGTTTACTACACAAAAACTATTGGATATTGCTATTGAAATATTTATCTGCCAAATTTAACGTGAGTGGTTTCATATCAAGGGGAAACTGAATATTGGCCTTTATGCAGGTGATGAAGGTAAGCTGTCATCAGGAAGAATATGTTTATCACTTGTGCAGGGATCGGAATTGACTGGCCATGATGTAATATTTCTTTCTGGTGTGAGTTAATGCAGAAATTGAAGAGGCACCCTTCGTGGAAGCCGCTAAAATTACCATGAGTGACCTCACATTTTTGAAACTGAATATCGCATTATTAGAAATAAAAAACTGAATTTTAATTCTTAGGTTCGACAATCAGGCAAATTTCGATTTCATCCCAAACCCTCACAAGTAGAGAAGACGATCATGAGGGTGAAAAATTAATGTTGTCGTCTGACTCCCAACCCTCAATAAAAAAATGTATCACCGGCATGGGGATCGAAATAAACTAACCAGAATGACATAACATTTCTAGTGTAATTTTACGAATTTATTCAAGTCGCCTCCTGCATGGAATTGATCAGCTCAATCCTAGCTCAAAACAATGCATCTATTATGATATTGGAAATATTGAGTGAGATTATGTTAGCATCGGTGTCTTATGTTAAAGGTTTCTAGTTCTACCTGATTACAACGTAACTCGTCAGTAGATTAGTTTAGTATAAAATTGCTACTTACTCTGTGCTGTAATAACCAACGCAATATCATTCAGAAATGTCGAACCAGGATCAAGTTGCGGCATTTAGAATGAATCTCAACGTTGCCCTCTCTCAATTAGCTTGAATATTTTTCAATGAGACATTTCAGAGTTTTTTTTTCGAGTACAGTCCAATTATCCTTGTAAGCTTTGAGATCTTAGTGTCCACGTGTTTTTTCGTTATTATGCGAGTAAAAGTGAGGATGTAACCTTACATGGTTTTCATGAGATTGAAATATATTTTTTATATTAGTTTTCGAATGACCCATAACTTTTCGATCATTTTTTGTTTGAATATTTCACAATGCAATTTTTTTCTATACTTCAATTGGTGAACGTTCAATTACAAGGAATACAATTGCCTACTATTAGCGTTCATTGGAACGTATTTATTTCAAGGCAAATTCTAGAGTTTTTCAGATTTAAAGACATAAACTAATGATGCAGTGTCGTAAATAATATAGATTCTTCTAAAGCTAAACGAGAATTTTATGGATTGCTTATCCGAACATGTGAGTGCTGCGTAAAAATATGCAAGCAAAGTTTCAGGGCAATTTGAGGCCAATCCGTAAGAAGTAACAGCTTTAATAACCTCCCCCTATTTCCATGTCAAAATAATAGACTAGAGCTGCTATTCTACTTCGAAACTGTTTTTTTCGTTAGCCTTGTTTAAAGTTGGCAGCAGCTAATTTCCCTACTCTGTCGCCCATCCATTCGTCCCGGCGCCCGTAATGACATATTAGAGCTCATGACATTATGACATATTAGAGTTCATGACATTATGACATATTAGAGCTCATGACATTATGACATAGTAGAGCTCATGACATTATGACATATTTAGGCTCATTATATTATGACATATTAGAGTTCATGACATTATGACATATTAGAGATCATGACATTTTGACATATTAAAGCTCATGGCATTAGGACATATTAGAGCTCATGACATTAGGACATATTAGAGCTCATGACATTATGACATATTAGAGCTCATGACATTATGACATATTAAATCGCATGACATTATGACATGTTAAAGCTCATGACATTATGACATATCAGAGCTCATGACATTATGACATATTAGAGCTCTTGACATTATGACATAATAAAGCGCATGTCATTATGACATATTAGAGCTCGTGACATTATGACACATTAGAGCTCATGACATTATGACATATTAGAGCTCATGACATATTAGAGCTCAATAGGACATATTAGCGCGCATGAAATTATGACATATTAGAGCTCATGACATTAAAACATATTAGAGCTCATGACATTATGACATATTAGAGCTCATGACATCATGACATATTAGAGCTCATGACATTTTGACGTATTAGGGCTCATATCAGTATGACGTATTACGGCTCATGGCATTATGACAAGTTAGGACTCCTAACATTATGACATATTGGGGATCATGACATTATGATTTATTGGGGCTCATATCATTAGGACGTATCAGGCCTCACGACATTATGACGTACTAAGACTCATAGCATTATGATATATTGGGGTTCATGCCATTATGACGTTTTAGGCTCATGACATTACGACGTATTAGAGCTCATTACGTTATGACGTATCGGGGCCCCCTGACAGTTATGGTCTTACTTCATAGGGGGAAAACTGCTCATCGGTTGAGCTAATGCAGCCTCCCTGCATTTTGTGGGGAATTTCCTGGCCAAATTGCAGGACTAGGAGAATTGATGAACTATCCATCACACTTCAATGCCTACCTTCCAAAATTGCTACACAAAGGGCTTGTTCACTAGTTTTAGGAAGAATTTTAGAATATTTCTGTACGTTATTTTTCTCCTCGTTCATTGACGTTTGAAACAATCCACGAACATTATCAAGTCCGTTGGTTTCCTAACGTTGATGATTCATATAAGAATTCCATTTTATTTGATATAACGAGGGCAATGAGGCATTGATGATATACATATTCATGGAACAAAACTTTGCGCAAATTGGATGTCCTGTCGAGTGATCGAATGGAGTAATTTATCCCCGCGGAAAGTGAAAGGAACAGTGACGTAAGTTCTAAAGTCACGCCACCACGGGTAAATAGGAAACTGTGACTTCTGTAAGGGATGAACGTTCCTGGCAAATCTCATTCTAACATATTGCCCCTCATAGCTTAAAATTCAAGTGACCTATAATCTCACCTACCAGATATCTGAATCTGGCTGTTTCATCTCAAGACAAAACTTTATTTATGGCCCTGATTGATCTTTTATTCAAATCTAACACAGAAGCCGCGTAAAAAATGGCAACAAACAAGACAAGATCTACAATCAATTATCCCAAGACCAATTGCATGACGGAGCCTTTACATTACTGACAAAATGTGTGCCAATCATCTCAGTTCGAGTTATTGATGACCGAAATGCCCTATACAGTTTCTGGTAACATGTTTAATGAAATATTTCTCACAATTTAATTAATGATCGTTATCGAAGTTAGCATGAAGTTCCAATAGCATATGTGTCGTGTGACATCCCGTAGTAATAGTTACACTAAAACCATTACGCCCATTCTGATAATAGATTGGAAGCGCAAATACATACAACAATGCTGGATATTATTTTCTCCTCTCTATTCTAACAGCAACGCTGATGATATGGAAACAGGTCTGACTAAGTTCATTCTATCGATACATCAACGTATGAAACGAAAGAGTAAAGTGAGAAGAGGCGCAATCCAAACCACAGAGACAAACGAAACTTCTCTCCACTATCAATTTCAACACGGGGCGAAATTTTTGGCGCTATTTGCGTTTAGAGAGGGCTTCTAAATTAACTCTGCCTGTTTGCTTTAGATTTTGTTCAATCGTATGCCGAAAAGAAACGGATCCTTAGTTTTACCCGCTACCCAGTTTTTTCCCCCAACTCGATCTGACATTGAAAAATGTTAATATTGCCTTTGCGGTTGAATCGTTGATGGTTCTAGCGCGACCTGTTGATATGTGCCTGGCAACAGTCATGGCTCGTAGCAATCCAACACTTTGTTGCACACATAATCATCCAGCTGGATACACATGCAGTGCAAATAAAGTGTATAAATCAACATGGAAAATGGATGTATCCTTGATTACGTTTTTTTGTCACTATGTCGTTAATAGGTTTGTTGTAATGTTCTGTTTATGTGCCCAAGGATAATTGGTTGAGGTTTAAATAGGTAATTTCACATCGTTTGAACCCGATCCCATTTCCATCAACAGACTATGCATCTAAACTAATATCAATAAACTAATTCATGAAATGCTATTTAATCTCATAAACCACTTATGACGAAATGATACAAGACGGTAATTTATTGTCCCGTAACTACTGGGAATCCCCTTCCACATCGTCACTTGTGATATGTCCCGCCAATCTTGAAGGCATGTGTGGCGATGGCTCTCTAACACTCAGTGACCTACACATACCCTAAAATCCTGCCTACGCAATGTATTAGGTTGTTGATTAGAACTAGAAATTTTTATCATTTGTTTCAGAAAAGAATGCAAGTCATCGCAATACTACGTGTCATTGAGAAATAGTGCTACGTACTTTGTTAGTTCTCGGATCGTGACACCTAGCGGAAAGGTTGTGTACATATGCTCAGCAACGAAAT
>SDVV010005352.1:0-19303 GCA_016164225.1 Gammarus roeselii | reverse complement strand
ATATATACATGTAAACATAAAATGTGTCTAAATCTATTATCGATATAAATAATAAATCTAATAAATCTTTGTTTGCAATATCCTAAATTTCACTCGAATGAATTAGCATTGAAAATGAACTAAACGCCTCTTGCCCCACGTTGAAAATGTGATAGATATTAAGCTAATTGAAGTTGCATACAGGTACCTAAGCTATCGAAGATATATATCTTATCAGGTGAAGGGTAGCCAAACCGTAAATGCTTTAGGACCCATCCATCCAGTAAATCGTCTTCTAAATGTTAAAGTATACATTTGCAGGGGATCAATGACGAAAATTCCATAACGATGCATAGTGGACTTGCACCTCTTAGACATACATTCCTCCAAAATATCTGACAAATACTTCTGAGTTCATGGGAATAACGTTATTTTTTTACTACGATACCATTCAAATCAATAAAAAAATTGTAGACCTATCTGATGCTATGTCACAAGCAGAACAAACCAAAACAAAAAACTCCAAGCCCAATGTGTCATAACAATGAAGTCTACAATGCTTTACTAGGTCATTTTTGCGGTCGTATCGATAATCCACAAAAATACTACCACCCGAGAACACTTTTGCGTGAAAAAAATATGAAAGCACGTCAACATGAACATGTTGAAACCTGTAAATGTTTATAACCCATATTCAACATCAAGCTGGCATCAAGCATCTCACCCCTAAAAAACTCCACTAAACAACCTCCGAAAAAGAGTCAAATAAAGCACAACTAGCTAAACTCTCCTAATATATACCCATATTTCTTGCATAACTACATCGATTATCGTAAAAACAGGATTGAGTAGTAAAAATTTATATTCAAATGAATCAATCAATAACAAACATAGTAATATATATCATACCGTGCGAAATATTCAAATACAATCATATATAACGTTGACATGACCTAATAACCTACATCTATATAATCCGTACGTAAGCAATCGTGAATAAAAGCAATAAAATTCCGAAAGGAAAATGAAAGATATCGTAGGAAAAAAAATTTCCAAGAGGACCATATATCTGGAGATAAGATTATTGTGTGACAGTTGACATATAAAGATCATCAAGCTAATTACCATTTGCGGTTTGGACACCGCCTGACTTCCCCACCCGTCACGGGCAGTCTCTATGTACCGTAAGTAACTCACTTGACCAAAATAGAACTAAATAAACATTTAACTACATTTTCCGAGATATATAGCAACTAAGTCAGACACACTAACAAATAATATACATCCCAACAAATACATTCGACAATTTATTCAAAGATCTAGTCATCCTATATCTAAATCCTTCACAAAGCATATATGTAGTCCCAAATTAAGACCCGTCTAATTCCTTCACAAAGCACATATGTAGTCCCTAATTAAGACCGATCTAATTCCTTCACAGAGCATATATGTAGTCCCTAATTATCGCCAATCTAATTCCTTCACAAAGCATATATGGAGTCACTAATTAAGACCCATCTAATTCCTCCGCAGAGCATATATGGAGTCACTAATTATCGCCAATCTAATTCCTTCACAAAGCATATATGGAGTACGTATTTCCAGGGCCGTTTCGCGCCCCTTTATTTTTGGGCCGTTTTGCGCCCCTATATTTTTGGGCCGTCTTGTAGTCCTATATTTTTTGGGCTGTCTTGTAGTCCTATAATTTTTAAGCCGTCTTGTAGTTCTATATTTTTTGGGCCGCCTTGCGCCACTATATTTTTTGGGCCGTCTTGCACCCCTATCTTTTTGGGCCGTCTTTCAGTATTTTATTTTTTGGGCCGTCTTGTACCCCTATATTTTTTGGGCCGTCTTGTACCACTATATTTCTTGGGCCGTCTCGTACCCCTATATTTTTCGCGCTGTCTCGTACCCCTATATTTTTTTGGGCCGTCTCGTACCCGTTTATAGAACTATTGTCCATGATGACTATTTTTTCTAGGTATTTGTACGATTTGATATTCAAGGTCGAAATATGGATGAAGTTAGTCTACCACCTGCCACTCTATTTCCTATTTGTTTATACTCATATCTTGCCAACAATATATATCGTATATATCATATCACTACTAACCTATACGGTCAACACCTTGGAAATGACAGCAATAATCCACCCGCAGCATCCATATAGCTAATTTTATGTAGGAGTTTCACGCATCGTCTGCTGCAACCCCTACATCAGTAAACTTGTTATGTACGTAGCAAGCTATTACTTAAAAAAACTGTTGAACTTTGCTGCGGCACAATTATGTTTATATTCGTTTTTTTTAGGAAAAGCGACGATATTGTTTTTGACTGTCGTTATCTTTTTTATTCATTTATTAAAAAAATATACAAATTCGAAAAGGGAATTGCACGAATTTTACACTGAATACCTAAATTTAATTTCAAATAAGGCATCATCAAGTAGGGAGGATTTTTCTTTTGTGCTAACTCATTGCGCATGACGGTATTTTGCGCGCCTACCTTGTTAAGGTGGAAGTGAAGAGCATCATACTTGTCCATAACCATTGCCAGTGTTAGGTGGATCAATCTACATAGATCAGCGTTTAATGTCAAATATTTTGATAAAATATCTGTCTGATCCCGGAATTTTGCGCTAAACAATTGAATACGTGAAAAGTAATCATCTGTTGGAACCATACTGATTTTTCTGTTAGGCACTAGCGATGGTAATTTCGCATGTTTGGATCATTTTTCGGTTAAATTTCTCGACCACCGTTCTTTTAATCAACGAACCCAGTCGAGCCAAATGATTTTGTGCTGCAGAGTGAATCTAAAATTTAATCAAGAAGTTGTTCATACGGATAAGCTACAACAAAAAATATTCAATAATCATTCTGCCTGTGGCGGATGCACGCAAAACTTTTGGAGTATATAGTCTATATTACAAAGAAAAAAGATGTTAAAAAACACATCCTTTACCGCCTGCCTGTGAACGGAGTAAGAGAAATTGAATTATAGGAACTTGCGTTGCCATGCATGCCAAGCACCATACAAAAGCGACGTTTATATCTTATACTATCTTAACGTGACGATAATATAAACAAACGGGCGAAGTCCTACCTTCCGAGAGCATCATTTATAATTCCAACACAAATATTGCCTCATGTACGGGCATCACTCCCATGGCATTACTAATAAGAAAATTTGCTTGAACATTGTGAGAGAAACGATCTAAACCCATCCTCACGTTAACGCAAACATTATTTACACATTTGTACTAGCTCTCATTCAAAATATGTAAACAATCGTTTACCACCGTTCATGTATGCTGGGCAACTTCACCCAAAGAGCGCGCGTTCGCACGATGTTGCCGTCTGACAAGGATCTCCCCTTCAATAAGCATTCAGATGCAAACTGCTCATTGATATGGTGTTTGCAATAACCTTCGCTTTGATGTTGGCAAACTGATTCAAATGAAGAAAAGGGCACCACTGATTTGACTGAGGAGGATCCGAAATTTTACTTATCTAAACATTTTATTCAGTAACCTTGCTAAAAAAAGATTTCATTGTAAACATCTATGTTTCAAGTAACTGCAGGGAGCTTACTTTACAGACATACTTCGCGAGAACCGAACCTCTCATAAATAGGAAACCAAGATGAAAGTAGACATTTTATCGCAAGCATTTAGGTCATGGGCAACATGAATAGATAGATGAAGTGTAAACGTGACGAAATGTCGTAAGGAACAGGAATTTGATTTTTCAATTGTTTATAATTTAACGTTTCTTCAGGTTTGTACATCTCGACTGAAATAGAGACAAACATATTGATAAATATCGTTGTTATTAATTGCTGCGACTATTGCTGGAAGAATTTTCTACGTTGACTTGGTATCAATTGCATAATTGATGTCGAAAGGTTGGTAAGGCGCAGTGTCAAATGAAGGTATAGCACAAGGGCCGAGAATCGAAACTTAGCAAGGGATGACAAAGGATGATGCATCTTTGACTTCCCCCTAAAATGTTGACAGGGTCCGTGGTTCCTTTGCCACGGACTCTGTCCGGGGTAAATGAACCGCATAAACAGCTGTTTTCATAGAAACAATAATTTCATAAGGTAAAGGGTCCATACTCGCGTCAGGTTTCAACACATTTGACCTCATACCCACTTTCCAGATTGAGATCATCAACAAACGATCAGGGCCACTGGCACCGAGGGCCGCAGGAAAGCCTTGCTGAGCTTGGAAGAAAATGCTCTCGCATCAGTTCAGCGCCGCATGGCGGTTATTGAAAAAATACCATAGAAAAATAAACGAAAAGCATTTCATAGGCTCAGCACATCCAAAGGAGAAATGAATGCCGTCCCAAACATGATCCATTTGCGAAAAACATGCAATTTTATTAGTGCGAACGGGATGGGAAGTATTACTTGCACGCCCCAGGTGAAAGAAATCTTCATAGGTAAATTATATTGTGCCAGTGCACCTCGTAAAATTATTAAAATACTGGAACCAACAACAAAACATGTGCACTACAGTATTGAAGTTCAACATCAAACCCGTTCCGAACACCCAGTGGGATAAGGCAGTGAACCCTTCTCTCGCCCTTCATATTCAATGTGTACGTAGACAGCCTACACGAGCGTCTAGCTATTAGCAGTGTTGATTGTCATCTTGGCGACTGCTGTATTAATGCAATTAGCTATGCCGACGATATTATCCGCGCCATGGAGAGATTCTAGTTCCGAATGATTGATGTGTTAAATGGTGCTCGGTTGGATTATGTGGACAGTTTTCCTTACTTACGACACCTGATAACAAACAACCGTTGTGACAATGCTGATATCTCCAAGCAGCTTCGGAAATTGAACGCGGTTGGCAATCAGCTTATATGAAAATTCCACTTATGCACGACAGATGTTAAAATATTGCTTCTCAAAACCTACTGCTAACCTATCTAATGTACCTCACTGCGGTGTAACTTTGCAAGTCACTATCTGTAGACTGAGAGTAGCATAAAAGATATTTTCCGGTGTACCTAGAAGAACGAGTGCTAGCTTTGTATTCGCTGCGTATGATGTTGACTAGCCAGAATCCTAACTGGATAGAAACGGCTGTATGTCTATTCATGATGTTGACTGTCTTTAAGTACGAGCTAGAGAAGTGGCCATAGCCTCCAGGAGCGTATAATAAAATCTAATAATCTCTTCCTGGATGCCTTATGTACTAGTAAGATACACAAAATCTCTCCAATAAAAGAGAGGTAGGACAGAATCATGGTGGTGCAGGAAGATCCCGATATTAATAGAAATATTTGTTAACTATCTGCCTTTCCGTGTTGTGGGCCCACTGTATGTATGTGTATGTCAGGCTGGGAGGCGTCCCTGATAGGCTGACAGGAGGCTTTGTGCTCTACCTCTCAAACATTGAGCTCTGTTATATGCATATTTATTTGAGAGAGGGACATGGCTTGTATATAGGGGCACTTGTCACAGACTCAACCTATGAATCGATGTCCCGTGTACGAGCCCTACTCCGTCTTGTCTCCGTGTATGTTATTTTGGTGCGTAATATGAAAGTATTGGAAGGAATGATCTGTCTTTTTTTTTCTCTATAATCATTGCTGTATCATCGAGTGCTTCAATAACGACTATTATTATTAATATTATCTGCAAGATGTTGGCCCAATGGAGATTTCCCAATCCCATTTAATTGTGATCTTTCAACCCCGGGTATTCATGATTTCAACACATATGTATTCGCGTTTTCCCTACCTCATGTATTTGTGTTTTCTAAACCCCACGTATTCGTGATTTACTCAAGGTGCGGTCTAACAACGGCATTGTATAACTTGAGAATACCGTGTTTTCTCCTGAACAAGATAGTTGGGGATATCATACCTACCATTTGATTGCCCATTTTTGACAGCATCGTTACATTGCTTGCTGCCTTGCATGTCGATGCCTCTCTCTTCGGTGACAGGAATCGTTGTTCTTCCGGAAGTTGAATTTCATTCCTGGACTAACGATGACCCATGTGCATAACTTTACATTTGTTGACATTGAATTTCATCAGCCACTTTTTGTACGTGTGCTGTGTTAAACTTGTTTCTTTGTAATCATAATTGTTCATAGAATGCTTCAATAACATATTTCATCACATGTGAACCCGCATTTATGTCCGAACGGCTTATTCAAGGTATCATTTGGTTTGTAGCCTTTGTAAATAATCAATATATAAGCTACTGTGGATTTCCTTTCATTGCCTCTCGTGCAATTCAACTATGGGTTTCATCAGTGGATCTGCAGCGGAACGGAAACGTTAACTGTTTCCGAACGGTACCAACAATTGTGCCGATGTCTTCCTGGACGATACCGATATCGGTACAGGATCAGAAACAATATCGAGCCAGAGCGGTATCGTGCATCGGAACGGTATATTTAGCGTCTAATCTATACGAGCTCAACCGCGGTACCGATCGAAGTAGAACTTAGTCGACCCAATCGGAGTCATTGCGGGGGGAGCCCAGCGTTCGTGCTAAAATTATTCCCGCACACGCGCACTATCGCCACTTCACTTCACCTCACTGTCATGGCCGGACACTGTCATAACCGCTATGTTCGCTGTTAAAAATGGTACCGTAAGTAGGTAGTCGGAACAACTTGGGGCTGATAATGCAGTTGGCGGAGATGATAGGGGTTGATCTGACGTTAGCTATTAAAGAATTTAACGCCAGGGATAGCGACCCATTGCGGGGTCGGTACCAATTGGTGCTAGCGACGGTATCTTTATTGGTACTGGCATTCTCTACAAAGGGGACATGGTGATTTCGATTCCGGAATCAATTAGTGTAGAATATTGTTACTACCGCCCATTAGTGGTTTTATCGGCACCAATTTTTGTCTGTGATTTTCCTACTCACCATATCTTCTTTGTGCTTCACCCTAACGTTGGTCAGTCAATTGATTTATAGTTTTTCAGGGTTATTTCGAAATGTTTTCATGCAATGAAATAATTGAGATGAACCTAATACAGTATATTTTTGCTTCCCTCCGAGGTTATTCGTAAGTGGACTTTCCCAAGCCTAGAAAGTATTCGTCTTGTCAAGCATCACTGTCACCTGTTATATAGCCTGTTATTATAACAACCAATAATCGGAAAAACATGTTCTCCCGGCCAAGTCATCGAACCAGAAAAGCTTCGACAACTTACGTCGCCAAAAGCAACTTACATCTGATTTCCTAACGTCAATAATAAAAGTTTTAACATTCATACCGAGTTAATTTGTCCATATGACGAAAATATTTTGAATGCAGTCGAATCCTGGTCTTATACTTTATTGTAAAGCGTAAATCGTAACAAAATACGTATTGGATTTACATAATAAAGTTTGAAAGCCTAATATGACACGTTGAGGCTCTGGTGGAAATGAGGCTTATATCGAATCAGATAAAGTTTGTACCCGAGACTACAAGAACCCCAACAACATTGAAATAGTGTGTAGGGCAAAGATCAATAAGGTAAAATTGGCTTAAACAATTTTAGAGTTGCCCAGTGTTTTTGCAATTGTTTTTTTATTAGGAGCACAACATGAAAAAGAACGACAACAGCATTTTCATTTGTTTCAGCTTTAGATTAATTGTGATTCCTCCGGTGAAGAAGTAACATTACTGTGTGACATCACTTATTATGATGATTGAATCGCTTCCATGTAATTCCACTGTTATTTAAAAAGAAACTGCGTCAACAACTCTCGTTAATGAATTTGTAAGATTAACTAATATAAATAATTCGGTGCTCGAGGTCAGATAGAAAGTGATGTTCATATTTTTTTTAGCGCAATCGAAATGATATATTGTTCCTATTTGAGATTCACAACTCAGCAGAACAACCGATGAAAGCAATGTTCCTCTATTTAGTTTCTACATTCATAGTCTGAGGTTATCGTCATATTTCATGATGATGACTGTGTGCCAAACCCACAGGAGGCAAACACAACCGAATTTTATCGGATAAACAGCAGTACTTATATAAACCGAGAACGTGCAATAAATAGATTCTTCTGTTTCCCTTTTGACATGTTTATATATTAATGAAATACGCGATATTATGTGAGTTAATAGTGTATTGTATATTATTTTCATGCCTTGCACAATGACAATCGACTATGAACTTTTTGTCTGCATCTTAATCCGGTGTGCAACTGACCCTGCTCGGAAAATAATGGAATGTAACGGCAACCGCTGAGCTAGCTCAATTAAATACAAGTCAGGACCGGCAGGAGCAGCTGGCTAAGGTAAGCACGTCTGGGATGAGGTCCTTGAAAACAAGATGGTTCTGTAAGATTTGTATGCATGGATCATAGCATCGAGTTCAACTTTAAATATTTCTAGGGACAAATGGTATATATTCAACGATGAAACTCGGTGAAACTTCCAGTATGGAAAACGGTTTGATCGGAAGAACAGTGACAAAATTTCCCATATAAGCATTTTCAAAAGTTAACTATTGATGACATAAGGGGTGCGCAGCTGATGCCGTAAGCCTAGTGTTCATGGTCCAATCATTACGCCTCATTGTTGTCTATATACCCGAAAACATTCACTAGAATGATGACAAGTCTACCGTTTGATGTAACATTAAATTTTTTATGATGTTCTAAAACAAGAAGTCAACTGGAATATAAAGGCACGTGCAGAGTTCAATGACATCAAATGAAGGACTAGTAAAGCTGGATGCTAAGAGACTTGAGATGATGGATAGGCTTCTGAGGTGAGTGGTCTGGGATGGTGGATTCTCTGGGAGGTGAATAGTTTGAGAGTGTGAATGGTTTGGGACGGTGTGGGGTTCAAGATGGTAGATGATTTGTAATGACGGAGGGCTGGATAAGACGGTTGGTTTGTAGCGTGTTTGGAATGGTGCATTGATAGTTTAAAAAATAGATGTCTTGGGATTTATCAAGAGTTTAATTGGTGGGTGGTTTGAAATAATAAATGTTTTAGGCCAATTAAGGTTTGAGTTGGCGGATGACATAGAAGGGTGAGTATAGTTTAGGTTGATGTTTTTTTGGGGGGCATGGCGGATAGTTTAACCCTATTAGGCACGCTAAGAGACGTCTCGACGGAGTCCCGCGTTGCCGCTTTTGTAGGTCTTTATAAACCACGAATGTTCATCGACCAGCGGCTGATTAACTCTTGTGACTGAGTGTCTGACCTTCAGTTATCATATGTAGCATAAATCTCTTCTGTCTGTAGTACAGTCAATTGATAAGATCTTGCATATGAAACTGGAGTAAAAGGCCCTTTAGTAGAAGTTTTACTGGAACGCTTACTCCGCGACGTATCAGCCGGAGCGCGCTCCCATCAACACAACCTCCCGTGCGGCAGTCAGTCCCACACTAAACCCACCGCTAGTGAACACCGTGTCGTCATAATGCGGCGCGGATACTGATGTGAAAGTATGTATACATGTTATTTATGGACAATGTACTAAAAATTTCCACAATTTATTGAATGATCATATTGATGATTATTGAATAGGAGAATAGTGTGAAGGAGAGCAACAGACAATGGCACATTGAAGAGATACAAGCGAGTATTCGTTTTATGTAGGATTTTAAACAATACGTGTTCCTAATAGGGTTAAACAAATAACCTTATATCATTGTCAGTAATTGAATAAAGTCAAGTGGTTCGTGGTTCGGGTAAATCGAGCGTTTACTTTCGGTTGAACGTAAATATATTACGGTCAATTGTACTGTTACTGAAACAGTCTGTTAAACCAAATAGCCATAGGATTGTGTGATATGGCACAATAAAGTATGCATCTTGAATAATTTAATGTTCTGAGAGTATATAAAACGTGGACCGTAGATTAGCAATATTTGGTATAATCAACGACAGCTGAAAAAAAATCATCATATGACGAAACAAAATATATTGCTTGCCATCTAATGACATTAATTTTTTTGCAGAAATTATAAAGCCTATAAACATACGAATGCATTTACTTTTACCTCAATTAGGATTGCAATGCCATATTTCTTGTACATTCAATTTGACACTCCTTGACAGTGTGGAATGGATTTAACTATCTGTTCGCATTTTAATTGTATTCGGTGTATCGCACAGGCATCGTTGAATAATACAAACATTTGTTAGCTATGTATATTGCAATAATCACATCGACTAATTGAATAATAAGGATCTTATTTGATGCAAGTATGTGCACATCGTGTTTAAATCACGATTTTGCATTGGCTTTACCTTTGATGGGAATATACCATTCCTAATAAAATTATGATAAAAAGAGGCGAGTCTTTTCATGCTCCATCAATGCTGTACTGTTTCATTTTCCATGTGACGAGGTGAGTTGAAATGCTATGTCTTATTCCACTTGAGAGCGAAAAAAGTGAAGTAATATATACCTAAAACTGGAAGCAAATCTCATATCTATGAAACTAATAATACAGTGCGACACGTTGTTATGTTTAATGTAACATGATCATAAATACCCCCAATACAATATTTCATTTTACTAATCTCACCTAACTCTTTTAATCATAACTTCTTAGCGTGATTTTTATTGGCTAAATGTTAATTGACGTGTCATAACGAGATTGGAATATCACAGAATGTTCACCTATCAAGCGCGTTCAATAGCTCATGTTATGTCATTCCAATTTATAATTCGCTAATGTTAATTGACGTAGCATAATGAAATTGAGATTTTACAGAATGTTCACATATCAAATGCATTCAATAGCCCATGTTATGCTATTTAAATCAAAAGTACGCAATTTCGCAAATCAGTCTCAGAGTCATTGCTACGGTACTAATTTTAGGGAGTTTCGTTGCTTCCTGTTTAGTGGGGAACACTTCTGATCGATCACTTTTCAGAGATACCAGCACATCCTTCAAGAAAAAAAGATATCACTTGATCCAGGTAACGTTGTGTTTACTATTGAAACTCCTCCAGAGGAAGAGGGTTCATACCATTGAACCCCCTTCCTTTGATGTCACATTGTATATACAATCTCTGAACAGTTGTCTCCTGTGAGATAATAATTTATCTGCAGAAGTTTCTCATAATGGGAAATATTCATACTTTTCCTTGTACAACGATTACGTCTTTTCAATAGTAACAATACTCTCACATTATGTTTCACAGTTTCAAATTCAACGATTCGTTTGAAATCATCAAACAAACTCAATTTGATGTTGAGAAGAAATCCCCATCGTGATATCGTGAGCGTTGTCACTTCTCCATCAAATGTTATATTTTTTGCGGCGCAATTCTGCTCAACGGTTATTGAAGGGGTAAAATCTTACTTGTAATCAACAGCAAGTGCATAATAATGCAAGCAATGCAAAATAATGAGATGTTCTCGTCAATAAAGAACAACACGATAACATATGATTTTTGTAGTAATAACAACATTAATAAATACAATTTGTAAATTAAATTTCAGAAGTCCGTTGACGAATCTGAAATCACAAATCACATTTTCGTGACTAAGTTGGAAATTTTAGCAATATTTGTTTCCTCCCCTTTCTTGTTCAGTACCATTTATTGTTTGTGCCTTGTGAAGGCATATGTAGGATTGCATAACGCTACTGGTATCTGCAAATCACCTGTCAGGGCTTTCAGATTAATCACAATTCATCCTTCAAATGCAATTCTTTCATATGTGTTTTGTGAACTTCATTCCTATAATATCTCGCAGCCACCGGAGAATTTTTCATGAGATACTGCAGTATAACATGACACAATCTATGGTCCGCGTCGAAAGTGTAGGTTGGACAACCATAGCCCGTCACAGCCAGTTCGTGAAGGTGATAAATTGGTTTAATATGAATATCATGAATTATTCGGGATCATATATTATGAACAGATCTCAATTTGGCTTAGTTATTGTAACTAAATTCAATAACACACTGTCACGAGGATGTTGCGGGACAAGGACGGGGCGTGATCGGGGGGAGGGGGGTGGGGGGTACAAGGCGGTAACGGGGAGGTGACGGAGCGGTGACAGGGCAGTGATGTGGTTGTGACAGGAGAGTGACGGGGTCTTGGCAGGGCAGTGACAGGGTGGTGGCGAGTTGATGATGAGGCTGTGCCGGGGCTCTGAAGAGGTAGTGACCTCCTCCATGACATAGCACCTACTGATCCCACGATTTTCCATTGAAACGCGGCTCTTCCTCCATCTCAAGGTATCTGCTCTTGTCGTTATCAATCGGCCGCTGTTCGAGCCTATTACCTACTCTATTCACAGCCTCATAAGCAATCATGCAATGGCTCCGCTTAGGGAAATGTAATGTCATTTTGGTCATTTTTCGGTCATCCGATACTTCATTTGCTCCGCGATGTGATGGTTATTGGTGTGCTTAGAGCAGATTCGAGATTAAAGTTGAATGCAACTACCCTCTTGACAATGCATTGTTTCAAAATGTGATTACTATACAAACCCAGATACCATCAGGTTTCGAATAGCATACTTCACTTCCCTTTTTTTTTTTCAAATGTTACCTTACTGATCTATTGCTAACAAGATGGCAGTCAATTTCGTTTTTTCCAACGTAGATTGAATTGAATAATATCGTCCCTTAAAATGGCGCTGTTTGTAATAATGATTTAAAAAAATATGAACCCAGTCTGGCCTCCTGGAGTATTTTTTGACCTCAGATTAGGTTGAGGAAGGTGCTCCTTGGATCCAACATATCTCTGACATAATGGGACAAAAACTGTATTTGACTAGGTTTTGGTGGCACCCAAGTTCTAAAAGCCACTGAACACCATGAGTGAAATTTAAGAAAAATACTACCCGCGATGATAAAAAATGAAAATATAATAAATAAAGTTGTGTCTTCTTACTATAGATTGACACATTGCATGACTATAATAGTTTTACAGTTACAAACGCAAGGCTGAACATCTCAGAAGAGGGTTGGTCAACGACGAGATGACACTTCACAGTAATCGCTATAACAACAGTCGATTCAGAGACCAAGAAACAAAATCCATTTGCTCCCCATTTAAGAATGATGAAAGATTATTTCAATGATCGAAGAAAAACTGCAAGTACCATAGCACACAAATAAAATTATTTCAAATATGACAAATATTGTGAAAATAGGGCCGATATACTGCAAATAGGGCAATTTTGCCAGGAGCACATGTATTGCAAATTGGATAAAAATATGAATAATCACTTCAGGGCTTCAAGAAGAAAAATATATAAATCAACACGTCTCCCCGTGAATCTACGAAAAGCTCTCATAACTGATTTTGAACCTGAGCACCCCGTGGGTACCGACGAATTCACTCTTCAATGTCATCGGTGCTGGATCATGGGTTTAACCCCTTCTCGGCCCACGTTTTTAAGTAGTTAGTGATGCATTCCAGGATCCGCTCCACCATTGCAAATCAAAGGACTCCTGCAACGATAAAGGGCCCACGCTCAACGGCAAGGACGCTCACCCGAATTCAAGGGGGTCGCGTTTGACGTCATGGGAGATAATGCCCGAAATCGAAAGGGGTCAACGTGTTAAGTTCAGGGTCCAAACTAAAATGCTCGATGGAAAAAGATAGGAATTCAGTTTCAGAATAATTTATACCGTAGGGACCAAAGATGAGAAGGATGCACTGGTGATTTTGATGAAATAAGAACCGCTCGCTCTTGAGCTGGCACGAAGCGAGCGTTGAACAGGGGCCGCAATTTTTTTTCGGAGCACTGTTCCAGTCACGGTAACGTGCGAGTGTACTTCAGGGGCTCCCGTTTCAATACTTAACAAATCAATCGCAAATACACTTTCAGAAATGAAAACGAATAGATTTGTGCATGTTTTGTTTTAACGACGGTTCAAGTTAGATGTTTCCTTTTTTCTCAGCACAATTGTATGGGCCATGCAAAACTAGTTAGCAATTATCCAATGAAGTTGATGGAATACTGATATAAAGAGCGGAAGAAGTTATAAATTCGTTTGATGTTGCTGTAGGCTGTCTGCTCAACAATTCTCACCGTATCAGAGTTTCCTATAGAAAACGGACAAGCACGAATTTAAACCATACACATAATCCTCGCTGACTACAGAAAAGGAAAAATTGTATTAATAATCAATCGATAATTCATATACCGATTTCCATTATTTATCATTTTACCCAATTCGGAAAAATCGATATCACCCAAATAGGTGTGTTGATAATTTTTAACTTATTTCTGTGTGAATAAATATTAATAAATAAATATGACTTTATGATAGAGTCTATTATTCATGCAGAGCATATTATGTCGCTCACATGCTGGTTCAATTACGCTCCCAGCTCTAAAGTTGGGCTTGGTCTGTGGGGTTATCCCCAGCATGTGCGCCTAACTCGGACGTGAACAAGGTTGATGTACGTCAACTTACTCTCGATGTAGAACATTCTTTCATATGAGACAATGTGCTCCTTGGTCCAGATATGCGCTATTTGTGGTATACCGGACAGGGAATAGACAATGACACTGTTTTCCTTGCAACTTTTACAAGCAAGTGTGTTAATAAACGTTGAAGGTTGGATAAGGAAATAATTAATACGCAGCACATTGGCAGTTTCCAACATTGGAATCATCAAACAAACCCACTGACGAGGGGCCATAAGCCCGAACGAATCATATGTGATTATTCATTTCTTCTAAGCAAAATCCATTCTAATCTAATCCGTGTGACATACTCACTATTTTATTGGAGATGCATACCACACTCTGCCGGTTGGATGATTTCCCCTTTGCCTTCACCATACACTTGAAGAAAGCATAACAACAAATAGTAATGAAATCCCTTGTCATTTTCATCTCAGCTATGAATGTCATTAACTGTTAGGATTCAACACTAAACTCAAACATTAATACGTACACCTGTTTGTTTAGTCTTTTTAAGAACAGGACTTAAAAATCGAATTGTTGTTGCTTAATTTCAATCACTCACGTCACAACGAAGAACAATCGGACAAACAATTTTCGACTGTTATTCCAAATATTTCCTTAAAGAAAACCCGTTATTATGTCTCAAATCTCCGTCTTAAGGCGGTGATATTGCACTACCTGGCGGTTCGTCCAATCTGTTTTCCATTCTAAAGTATCACTGTGTACATTATCCATATCCTAACAATAAAAGATTGTCAGACACTCCTCTTATGAGTATTAAAATCCCTCCACGGTACCAGTTGGAACTGCGTAACCGTGCTTCCCATATTTGCATATGATCCTGTCACCAACAATTGTCCTCTCAATCAACAATGGGTTCCTCCCATTTTTGTAGACGTTTTAAATTGATGAAGTATTGAATCTCTGTGATTTATAACCTATAATCATTATAAGCAGATCCTGCGGGTGGAAGGGATAGAGGCAATGATGTGATAATATGACAGAAGACCACTCTTTACTATATTTTTTTGAGTCATTATTGCATTTTAATATGGGTATTCAATTGTTTTGAGTGTCGTTACTCGCTAATTTTTTAGTGCTTGGACATATGGAGGAAATGCTTGCAACAAGAATGATTACATTCCATGGATTCAGTGCTTCGATATAGTGACGCTATTTACGAAGTTTATTATCTGGTAGTAACACTTTGATGAACAATTTATGAGCAAATTTTATCGTTGATACGACATAAAGGTTAATAACAACCTCACCTCTTACTGGAAGCTCTTCTCGTTATGAAGGTTGTTTAGAATATATCTTATTCCGCTTAGTCACATCGTAAACGGGATACCGTACCGTCCACCGTTTTTCAGTGTCGTCGCACACGGTTAATATAAATACCCCTCTTGAGGCAAGCAAAGTCGGCTTGCTGCTATTGTTGGACACCCTGAGCATCAATGGTTGTTATAGTTTAACGTATTTGAGTCCTACAGACGAACATATAATCACTCATCTTTATGTGTATATAATAAATGATTACTATTCCCATCAGAAGTAAGAGACTCGTACTCCCAACATTAATGTTTCAGTTTAGCTGTCGGCTTGAAGCACCGGCATCCCTGTCCTATTGCTCCTGCTCACCTACACCCACCTCATTACATCGAGTGGCCAACCCTCTTGCAATCACTCTCCCCTAACTCATTACTGTCAGTAAGGGTCTCATTACCTCACATTCAAGGCTACTGGCAACAACTTCGTTCGCATCCATTATTCAGAACAACAAATCAGGACAAAGGAAAAGCCTAGAACGTATTCAGGTCCGAGATACAGTTCTTAAGGTAAAATGATTCGGTGACCTTTGCACCAGACATTGTAATTTACTAACGGCTGTCGCGAGGATCAACGTTTGAGAAATGGTCTCTTGAAAACAGGCATCTTCTGAACACTGGAACACACTCATGAATACACTGACGCATGTCTGATCCATACTATTTTTGAGTGCAATATTTTTTCTGTCGATCATGAATGAATCCTCTGGTCTATAGGGCACTAATCAGAATTGTGTAACCCACAATTAAGTTCTATTTCAGTGTTGCAAAAAATGAAATAGTGATTTCTTTCTGAATAATTTTGCATCAGCTTCCGTTAAAAATGGTATTGTAATTTAATTTTTGATCGGATTTTTTTTTTCTGATAGCTGCCAACTGATAGCCGTTTCCTCACCCACGGCGTTCAGGGGCCTGCCTGTGACCATTTGAGAGACCGGCCAGAATGTCTCACTCGGGGCCTGGCAGGCTCGAACCTACAACATCCACCTGCCAATGGGAACCTATTGTTAGAAGGGGCCGACGCGCTCCCCACTCTGCCACCGAGCTGGTTCGGTCACATCTGTGTGATCAAACTGAACAGATTGGAATGATGGATGCAGGGAAAGGAAGCTTCAAGTGAAAATTTTCTCAGCGCTCTCCTTCGGCAATACTGGAAAGACGGAAGAATTGCAGGACACACAAACCCATCAATCTGTTGTTTTCAAAAGGACCCTGCAGCGGTCAGAGGGATCCACTAGAGTCGAATAAAATCATCTGGACCTAAATATAATAACATCCCTCTTGGGAGACTTGACCCATCAGGGGTCTATGCAATGACCCTGTACACATACATACTGAAGGCGTAGGGTGGTGGTCTTAATATGTGACCCCTGCTAGCAATATTACAGAACGAGGAGAGGACAAGTTCGTCTGGCGCACTATGATCATAAACAAATAAAAATTGCGATGTTCCATTTGTGTACAGAGACTTTAATTTTTCCTTCTCTGACAACATTTGGATGCCAAGTTTGGCGGCCATCGCATGAACCTCTCGTTTTCTCAGTCTCCAGTACAAGCTCGCACGAATCCAATTAACGACTAGCACCAGTTGAATTTTAAACATGGAAGTAAAGAAGCTTATTTCATTCTGATGTATAATATGCGCGAAACTGAATACAGAACTGTTAAATTATATGGAGGGTCCGTCTTACAATAGCACATATTCTACATTCAATTTTTTTTTTCATAACGCATCGCATATTCCTGGATATTATGAAAAACATAACACCTTTATTTTGCACAATGTTTGATGAAAAAAGACAAGTGTATTCTTAGTATTTCCCATTATAACGTTTTTGGACGAAATACTTTAAGATTTTGTGCAGCCACTGTATTTAGACTATAACTAACTGTCACACTAGATGCAGTCCCATTTCTGAAAGGGTCGCGATTGCGGGGGTCTGATATCAGTGGACTGTTGCATTATGGGTCGAGTTTTCGAGCATGACCCGGCGGGTTACAGCAAATATCACCCATTCATGTTATTAGCTCCAAATAATTGTTTAGAGTGAAAAAGCATTGAAGGTGGTCTACGGAATGTGTTCGGCAAGTTGTACATGCGAATATTTGGTTTATCGCATGTTCGGTCATGACGTATATCAGTACGTCACCATCATACCAACGGTACGCAAGTACAGTTGTCACCATCATACCAACGGTACGCAAGTACAGTTGTGAAGTTATATCATGATGCAAAATTGCATAGTTCGCCCATGTTTCCAGTTGAATTAGCTGAATAGTGATGCCATATAACACATATTGACAGTTATGCAACTTTATGTGCATAAGTCTGGGTTAGTCGAGTAATTTATGAATTCAGTTAATAAATTCAGACCTTGATTTGTCCGTCGTTTTTTTTGCACGATTGCAATTGTTCTGATAGTGGATATGTGAAAAATAAATCGGAGACAATGCAGTACCATGTTCGACAGAAGATATCTGCTAACTATAAAGAAGCCCTCCTGTTTGATTTTTTATTTTTGTTTATGGTATGAAGGGAAATTCAACAATTTCAATAACAACATATCTAGGTGAGCTGGAGATCAATGAATGGTAGCGCTGTTATTGTTTGTTTTACTGTTAAAAATA
The DNA here is from genome assembly GCA_016164225.1 of Gammarus roeselii. NCBI lineage: Eukaryota > Metazoa > Arthropoda > Malacostraca > Amphipoda > Gammaridae > Gammarus > Gammarus roeselii. Next base: position 978 of record SDVV010005352.1, on the reverse strand, counting down.
TCACCTGCAAAAGAATGGACATCACCGGCAATTCTGCCGCCGTCACTATACGTGTTCCTACGGGATGCTGGTAGTTTGCATCAAAACAATGGTTGCTGTTTCAGTGACAGAACATCCCTACGCAATTTCACGCATGGTTCAGAAAAATATCCATTTTGTTTTAAGTTCCATTCGCACAAACGAATGTAGCCTTCCGTAACACTTCATCATCGTTTCTGTTCATTTTAAGAGACATTCGGAAAGATTAAAACTGTGTCACAACAACCGATTCAGTTTTGGGGATAAAAGTACATACTTTTTGATGATATTTGCTTTCGAGGCTGGAAGAACATTTTTTTTATTCGTTTCGAGCTCCATTGTTATTTTGCGTATCATTGAATGTTGAAATGCATTGAATAGCCGTTTGACTTTAAAAAGGCCCCATGAATGGGAATTCTCTTGTGCTACGGAAATACGTCGACTGCTTGAGCAGTTTAGAAATCAATACATAAATAAATATATATTAAGAGTTTGGGCATGCGATCCAACTGTGAGCGGAGCCCCGGTGTTAGATGAATCGCATGCCAAAACCCCTAATGTAATTTACCTGCCATTCTTCTGTTACCACTGAAAACATTCTGTATGTTTTCTTTAACAAGGCAGTCTTGAGGAAGTACCTCACTCTTCCCGCACTGCGATCGAATATTTTTCTTATGGATATTTGTGAGGCTTGCCTTGGTCTCCGTAAATTGGTTACGAATTTCTGACACTGGGCTGTGATAAGAGATGGGGGGCTATATGCGTGCAATTGTAAATTCTGACAGTTAACTATTGTATCGTATAACACCATAGCATCTTAACCATCCTTCGTGACTCATCGGCAGAAAGTTCATCTCTTGGATTCGATGATCCGGGTTCAAGCCCCGGGAAAGATGAATCGCATGCTAATATCCTTAATGCAAATTACCTGTCAGTCATTCATCATCACCAAATGTATAT
>SDVV010005351.1:0-19303 GCA_016164225.1 Gammarus roeselii | reverse complement strand
TCAAATCTCGAAACTGCCATCAAGATTGACGCATGCAGAATAGGGATAAGCTTTCATGCCATTCCAATATGCTTCCAACACCATAAGATCAGCCTCAAAAGGTTCTGTCATATAAAACAAATTGCACTTGCAGTTATGTTATGGTCTTACTGAGCAGTAAATTTCAAATGCGAACCGATTACAAGGCGTGCACCATTAGAACTTTTGAGGCGTGAGAAGGAAGTACAATCAATAGTAGTGCAGGATTGCGAAAATCACCTACGACTTAGCCGGAACAATTATTCAATTAATCACATAACTGTCAAAGCCAATTCCGTAAGTGATTGTCTCTTACGATGGCCTCTAGATGATTCAGATGCTGACTTAGAGCTAAATGAGCATGTACTGCTGGTAAAGCAATTAAATTCACATAAAAAGTCGCCCAACAAAATAAGATGGGATACCAAGCAGGTTCTTTGCCATGCATGGACTCCCCTTCCGGCTTATGAGTCTGAGGAACCCTTTCAGAGCGCGAACGAATAGCTCTAATAGGTCATTAATTGCATGACGAAAGGGGATAGAGCAGTAATCCCTAAATGTGATCGCTGTAGCGTATTGGGACAGTTGCACTCAAATCGCCAAGATATCGGTTATTCACACTTGAAGGAGTGAATAGCCGATACCAGTGAATGAATTTCTGAGATTACACATTGACCACCGTTTCATTTAAGATGAAGTTGCTCTCGTGTTGGTATGCGTTAAAACTCGATATATCGAGGCAGAAATAGTCAAAAATGTTTGTGCTGAGGGTTCAATATAGGTGTTAGACACAATAATCAATCGCAATGTCGTTCCGCAATCCATAGTTCAGAATATAGAAACTCATTCCCGTCTGAAGTTTTTCAAAAGCACTTTTCATATGAAAGGATCCAACGCATTCGTTCACTCGCTGAATGCAGAGTCGGAGTAAGTGCATACATTTGCAACCCTGTTGAAATTAAAACGTTAAGTTTTGATTTATCTAGTTCATATTACTTTTGAACATGACATGTTACAAGCTGGTACAAAGAAAAAACAAAACTCATGATAAAAGCAGTAAAATAAATAAAAACCGTGTATTTGCAGGAGTCGGTAATGCGAGGAAAATAACAATGTGCGAATGCAAGTTACAACGAGTTAGTGAATAAACAAAATGCAAGCGTCGTCGAAACAAGTCGTCGGATCCCTGATACAACCAAAATAGAAATGGACACAGAGCATCCAATAAAAATGCCGACTCGTCCAGACGGTCTGCAAGAGAAAGATTCAAGCTGGTTTGTAACGAAATGATGTCCATGTTGTTTGCAACGTTTCTATCATTCATGAACTGTGTTCACGGATGTTTCGCTCCTTAAAGAGAGGCCCGACGTATCATTATCTGTAGAATGTAGTTTTTTGTAGTTCACCGTGGAAGGTCCATCGGAGACTAACGAGACATCAAGCGACCATGAGACACGCGGCCGAAATGTTGGGGCTGGAAACTGGACACGGCTGTACACATTTGCTGCTCAACTGGTGAGAGACGCGTATGTAGGAATTGAGGTATAATGTTTTTGTTGGTTTTACACTTCTTCGATTCAACCTGTACTGCAAAACTGTAGCTCCCGTGTTCAAGTCTTGCGCCATTATTACAGTTAAACATATAATATCTATTGAGGCTAAAAAAATATATTAATACACTTTACAATACATGATTATATTGTAGTAATTGAACTTTATTTTAGACAACATTTCTTTCCAACAGTCTGTTAATTTAGCAGTAGAGCGTTGGGAAAAGTGAAGATTGGTCGCAGCTTCGACTATTGCACGGGCTGTACTCTAAAGAATACAATTGCGGAAATGTTTTCTCAATGTCATGACTCATGTTGGCACCCTGTACTTCTTGAGTCAATGCTCCATCACGACAGTTTTAATCAAGTTGGCTAGCAATTGTTTCCAGGCTAGTATAGGTTCGGACACCTAGGTTTAAGGGCCTAACAATGCGTCACGCTAACGAGGTAATCGTCTCGACAGGTGGAATCAAATGAATTTTTGGGTCTCGGTACTTTAATTATAATAGGAGAAGGTACACTGCGATTAACACTGATTACGGTCAAGCGACTAGAAGATGGGCGACAATATAAGCAATAATAGGGGCCGACACAGAGGCTTAGGTGAACCGCTCTTCGTGACGGCTTAAAATCAACTAACTCCTCCCAGCTCAATCGTGTCTCTATATAATATTTAGGCCCCGCCATTGCTATGATGAAGAAATTCATGAAAATGTGTAGTTTGAATGGTGGTAAAATTAATGTCCGACATACAATGATACAATGATACAATGAAATGCTTCAGTCAACACATTCACTACCTTCTTAACTTCTATCAAATCCAACATCTCACCATTAGAAAAAATCAGATTGGCATACCACCAAAGTTCTTGGTCAGAGTAACGTGACCAATATTTTTTAAGTGGAACTGAAGAAGTGCATCCACTGGAGTTCCTCGTGGAAGCTTCCTAGTTGTATCTTGCAGGTCTAAACATCTATCAGTGTCACTTTGATCAGGAGTTGCTAATCTCCACCGAGGTTTCGGGGAAAGCATGCCTTACAGCTAAACTTCCATCGTGCAAACTTTCGTGTGTTGAATTATGATGCAATTTCTAGCGCATTATTCCGCGCAAACCTTCAATAATTCCTACGCACGGCTCACGCTTGATATTGCATGCAGATAGAAGTGCCAGGAGACAGGCGGTAATATGTTGCCATATCAACATGTATGTGCATGCATTGAACATACCTATTGCCAGCACTTGTTCATGGGCATCTAACGGTTGCACAAGTGGATTTTCGTCCAGATTCTTCAATTGGATAAACGTCAATGATCAGTCTTTGGGCTGCAAGACAATCTCGCGTGATAACAGTGACTTCCTCTGTGCTACTCCACTTATCGCTCGATATTTCACCAGCTATTTCTGTACGCCTTAATTACCCGCGGGAAATTCACATTCATGTTGTGTAGTTATTCTTTGAAGAATTGAATAGATTCTGAAAACTTAACGAGCGAAGAAAATATCACAATAACATCTTATAGACTCTTCCTTATAACCCTGTTAAAGTTGATATTGAGTACACTTATGAAAACACTAAGCAACAACCATTCATGTACTGCAAGTAAAGGTCACAGTTATGATATGAATATTAGGAGACGGGATCACTCATTGAGAATATATGGATTTTATTTTATCTTTTGGTGAATGTTATCATGACTCGTAGAACCTGTTTGATAAGTCTGCTTTTTAGCCAAGACAAAATGGAAGGATAGAAACTTCAAATAGCTATAAGGTCGTATATATATGAGCGATGAAACTGCTACGTCAGAATGATGTTAGATAAGCGAAGTTTATATAATAATTCATGACGCCTATTTACATGCATGTATATCATTTAGTAAAACCATTTGGAAGGGAACAGGACATGAATGAATTGAAAGCAAAAGTGTTGTAGTATGGATTCATCCGACGTCAGAGAAATGCAGATGTATCATAGCACAGATTATTCTATACCTTGACCATGCATGCTTCTATGAACTACTATTAGCGGTACTTCAAATTTGTTTGACTTCGAACTATCGAGTCGATATCGTCAATATTTTGAGACGTTCTCAAGTTCATGTCAGTCGCGAGAAAAACTTCTTCGGCATTTGCCAAATTGCATTTAAAAAATACTTCTGCAAAAACATCTTCAGAGTCACTTCTTGTAGAGAAATAAATCTTTCCTGAACTAAAATCATTTTGTTAATTCATTTTTGTCTACATATTTGACTATGCAATGCTACAGATTTCAAAATATAAATGTATTGTAACTGTCGTCATAGAACAAATGCCTCTTTGCAAATCGGTTGAGTCTTGTCTAATGATCGTGATTGGATTCTTGTACGGGCCCTATATTTTGAACACTAACAACGCGAAAACATATTTGGTAAGGCGTTTCTCACACCAGGTTGATTACAGCAATTCTCAGTTATTGCAACTACAATGTGGAAAGCCAACACTGACCTACAGCTGAAGTGCCGTGAGTACATTCATGCCATTTTCGCAGTAACGGAATATAATAGCTATGAAAATTGATATGTATATACATTCATTGTAATCAGTTCTTTTTATGTGAGTTGAAGTCAGAATGCATCTTGAATGGTATTCTGGGTGAAAGGCTATACGCTGCCTCAGACGTGAGATTTTCCTTGGAGAGGGGTTATCGCTGGATAAATCGTCAACCAGTTTAACTTAGTTGACTTATTCACTGTAATTCCAGCTGAACTGCTCTGAGGTGTTTTCCGCTGGGGCAAACCATCTGCCTGTTAATCTCAGATTACATCTTGCCTGGAATCTCTGGTGAAAACCTCTGAAGTACTGTTTACCGGGCTAACCACCTAACCGTTAAGCTCAAACAGCATCTTCACTGGGCTCTCTGGTGAAAGTCTTTGAGGTTTTTCCCGCTTGAGGCGAAAAAAATCTGACAGTTGACCTCTGATTGCATTTTTATTCAGGTCTTTGCAGATTGCTCACGAGTTGTTGCGATCTTTCCAATAACCATTGGGACTGGAGTCTTCGATGAGTGACATTTAGATGTGTCCCTCACGAGGTGAACTATATTTGTCAGTTGACCGCAGATCACATCTCTGTTGCTTTTGATGCATTTCTCCTCGTGATGCTCAGCATCTCTCTGTTGAGCGCATGTTTCATATCTATTGGTCATGAATCTCGAGTCCTTTATCAAAGGAAAGGAAGTGTATACCTAAGGCTAATCATTTATAGGACCTAAATTGGATGAATAAGTGTCTTGAAGGGCACGAGACATGGACGTTGACATCGAATCATGTCATCATGGTAGCTTACTTCTAGTGTTTTTGTGTTGAGATACTAGGTAATGAACAGATTTGCTCCAGACTGCAAACTGAAAACGAACAGGTACCAATGGAGGGATTAGTCAATAAAGTCAGATAATTTTGGGTTCCTAGTCATAGAGTTGGTGTCCAATGTAATGACAAAAGTATGGCAGGCATTGACATTTTTTTTTTTTTGATCAAGAATTGTACCGTTGCAATAGAAATGACTTGTTAGCGCTGAACTTCTGAATTTGGAAATCGCTCCGTTGGAGTCTTTGGTGATTGCTATTGAGGCATTTCTCTTCGTAATGCTCAGCATCTCTCTGTTGAGCGCATGTTGCATATCCATTGACCATGAATCTAGAGTCCATGAAAAAAGGAAAGGAAGTGTTTACCTTAGGTTAATCATCTCAATAGGGATCTGAACTGAATGATTATGTGGTTTAAGTTGCACGAGACAAGGACGATGGCATCGAATCATGTCATCATGGTAGCTTACTTCTGGTGTTTTTGTGTTGAGATACTAGGTAATGAACAGATTTACTGATAGAATAAAATATCACTATCTTTGCCATAGCCATAAGGCTCCATTTGTGTCATATAGATTCTCGCTTTTAAATAAAATTAGCTCGCTTGTAGATTTTAAAGAATCTCACGAAAAATATTTGAATGCTATTACACATTAATCAAAATTGTCCTAACTTTTCCACTTGCCTGTTAGCTCAGTGGTAGAGCGCTTGTCAGATTAACGAGTGGTCACGGGTTCGACTCCTGTACGGGCTATCTTTTTGTTTATTCTGAAAGCTGATCTTTGGGTATCTTGAGTACCGCTGATATGGACACTTGGACTAATCTATGGAACGCTGAAGAATTCGATAGAACTGACTAGACCTCAAAATTTGTTTCAAGGTGGAAAGATCAGTCTTCTTTATTCGGTTCGACCTAGCGACAAAAAGTAGTCATAAATTGAAGTTATTTTTTCCTACCGCTTTTGATTATTCGCACCCAGTAATCTGTGGGTCACCTTCTTTAATTATCTTAGGAAACGCAAATTGACTAGGTTTTAAAATGATCTAAGGCTGAATTATCAATGACTTACTGTTCATCCAAACAAAGTGATGAGATGACATTGGCATATTTTTCGACTATCATGTGTAGCAATGGAGGGTGCTGCGTTTATATTGAGTATGCGGAAATCTGTTTCAAGCGGTTCAGAGTTTCTATGTTGGCTCAGAGTACGTGTTAGAGTGAGGAGCGAGGGGGTTCACAGAGAAAGTGAGACTGAGACGAGGCTACGTTGTGTCTCACTGGCAGTTCAATCTCTATATGGATGGAGTGATCTGGAACGTGAACGCGAGTGTTTAGGTTCATGGCACAGTGATCTTTAGAGCAAAAGAACGAAGTTGGCTTGTTGTTGGCGGATGATTCGGCACTGGTGTCGGATCCCGAGGAAAGGTTGTGTTGGCTAGTGTCCGAGCTTGTTAGAGTTTCTTAGCGGAGGAAGCTGTGAATTGACGTGAGTTTAAGTAAAATAATGAGCTGTTCGTGGAATGTGAACGCGAGCAGAATTAGAGTCCAGATCAATGGATAGTTATTCGAATAAGTTCTCTGTTTTAAGTACTTGGTCTCACCTGTTGAGAAAACTGAACTTGTGGAAACTGAGGCAAAGTCGCATATGAAGCAAGGGTGTAATGTGCAGTGAATAGTGTAATGAAGAGAGGATTATATGAGAGGATGGTTGTCTCAACTGCCTTCTACGGTGCCTAGACTTGGGGACAAGAGCAGAGGAGAGAAACTGGTGAAATGTTTTCTATATGCAATTTTGGAAGGGCATAGATGGAGTGACGCTGAGAGATAGGATCAACAACGACTTTGTTTGAATTAGAATGGGGATGGTGAAGAAGTTAGAGGACAGAGTAGATTCGATTGTTATGCGATGGTTCTGGGGCATGGTGAGGATGGATGATGGGAGCTGGGTGAAAATTGAGAAGAAAGCGGAGGTGAGTTGTTGCAGGCCTAGAGGTGGACCAAAATTTAGATGGATGGATGGCATAAAGCAGGCGTTAGGAAAATAAGTTATATGTGTAAAGGTCGAGGGAGAGAGCGTGCATTGTATAGGCGCGTGCCTTGGCGTCGCGTTGAGAAACGGGATGGTCCTTGGTGGGGTCCCGGACACTAAGACCCAGCAGATGTAAACCAGTATCACTGTCATGTTTTGTTGCTGACACTGACTTATAACCGCACCCCTGACCCAGAGTATGTGTTCAGGGGTCTCTCGTCAGGACCATTTTGCGTATAAAAAGGGCTAAGTTTGTTTGAGTTAGAGTGTGCAAGAGGAGTGTGAGGTGCGTCTTGCCGTCGGCCACCTTCGCGTTCCTGGAGGGTTCGGAGGAGTGTATGTATTTGTATCTGTATGTATTTGCATCACACATTAATAATTCAGTGGATCAATAAGCTACTTATTCAATTTTCTTAAATGAGGTACATATGTGATCAACTGTCACAATTACAACATTTGGATAAACGTATTCCAGTTTGTACATTGTGTTATTTACACGAATTATTTCGTCACACATGTAATCCCGTAATTGTCTTTCATCGATGCCGTTCGATATTCATGCAAGATTGCAAACATTTGTCTCTAGCGAACAGTCATTTTGGATTCAACAAGAGCAATGGATCTGCCATCGCAATTTTTGTTTTGAAACAAGTCATTGATTGTTACAGAAGTAGTAATTCGCTTGTCATCTGGTTCTTTTTAGACACAAAAAAGTCATTTGAAGGAGATAATCATCGGACTTGGTTCAGGAAGTTAATTGAGAGGACCCGCGCTTCATATTGTGATATTCCTTGTATTTTGGTGCAGTGAGCAAAAATTTCTAGTTCGGTGGGTTTGTTCGAAATCAGCAACTTATCATTGTTTAAATGAAATTTAGGCAGGGAGGTCAGCTATAGAAATTATTGTATGACTTGTACACCGATGACTTGAATTTCCTAACGAAAGGAAACCGAGGTGATTATGAAGCCAATTGATGTGATAACAATCTTTGTTATGCAGATGATATGGTGTTGCCTAAATGCATTGTTTGAGTTTTGGTGATTTAATATTCGTATTTAGGCTCCGCGTAAACTTCATACGACAGAAACTTTTCCGATTTTTTTAGCCCCCTTTGATAACTGGAACGTGCTAACACCGACTGTTCCAGAACTGGAAAAGCTTTATGATATATTTGGCAATTTCGCTGAACCCCATGATGTTGTGTATAACCTAGAAAATTTGTTTGCAAGATAGTTAGAGCGAAGGGTTCTGATTACAATCCCAGGACACAAATAAAAGAAAACGGTGTGGTACTTGATCAAGTAGATGAAATTCAATATTGAGCATATCATCACAGCACATGGATGTTGCAGTTGGTAACATTCTGATTGGGAACTTATCGTTTGCCTCATGGGAAGCCGAACTCCAGCTATGGAAATTATATTGTTACCTTATATGTCGTGATGCACTGTGAAAAATTTCAGCCAATATAAAATGAGAAAATTACCGGTGATTTATAATGTCACCATCAAACGACTGATGCATCTCCCACGCTCGACTTCAGCGAGCAGGGTTTTTGCTAAAGCCCAGTTAGATATCATTGACGTACTGTTTCATACACCAATTCATAACCTAATGAATCGAGTTAAGAGTTCACTTAATAAAACCCCATTGCAATGTGTTCTGGTGACAAGCTCGCTTCCTAGTCTTCAATATAGCGATGAAGAGAATTGCTATGCACAAAATAAGCTCAAGTTGTATCCCTTAATCTTATTTTTACTTTTGTGTGCTGTAAATTTGTAGCTGAGTTCTCGCCGGTGGTGTGAGTTCAATATATTAGTGTAACCATATATCAAGGAAAATGTCTCAATTATTCCAATATGCCTATAACGGTTGTTAGTAATTGTATTATTATTACGATCATTATTATTTGGGTTGTTGATGTCATACAACATTAGCAATAATTTTATTTCATCCCTGTATTCCGGACTTCTACGTCGTCAGTGCTTTTTGTACCAGTTAAGCATTGCGTCATCATGGACTGCTAGGATACTAAGTTTAATATTGATCAATATTTAAATATTCATATAATTCTCCATGACCAATATGGTGTTGCCTTCATCCATAAGGAGAAGACTTGTTTCTGCTTTTTCTTGGAATGTTTTTCATAATGATGCTCCATGAGTGGTTGTGAATGGATGTGGTGGACGAAGTACGGATGCGCTTTTCCGTCCTTGGTTGTCTCGTTGTGAAACGGATTGGTCGTGTAAGAGGGAAGGTCCAGCAACTACGATAAAACATGGGTGAATCAGTTAAGTTTCCAGCTCTGCTGCTGACACTGATCTCTTCCTCTCCTCTGACCCAAATGTTACTTTGTAGCTCCTGGCTGGACCCATCATAGCGCAGTGAGCTGGAATTTGTTAGTGTTTGTGAGTGCACAGAAAGAGTGCGAGGGGCGTCTTGTTGTTGGCCAACCCCCTCCTGGATGCGTACTCCTGGATAATTTGTGACTTACTCCACGATGGTGTAGATGTTTAAAAGAACAGTTATAAATAGTGAAGTAGGTGGCAATATAAAAAGTTGAAAAACGTTTGTCCATATTGGCAATTCACAGACATTTTAGGAGTATTTCATGACGCTGCATATGCTTGGTCTACTTACTTTTTATCATAACTCACAGGTATGACGGTCATTATGTGAGAGGAAATGAACAATTTAGATTCCAGTTGGTCAAGCACTATCACTATTGGGTACTCTTCACATGCAATCTTTATCAGCTGGTTCTCTATTTCAATTCAATTCTTCATGTGAGAGTAGCAGCTTGTGTGATGGTGACACACAGCACGGAGACGGCTGAGTGACACAATGTACACAGCTCTAAAATACGTGCACGAGGATCAGATATGGCTAATATGAGGCTAATCCAAACAATAATTAAATAGCTTTAGAGCTTCAGCTTTTTCTAGATTTGATATGATCTCTATAGTACCATACAAAATTTTCAGGTCGCTGACATGAACGAGCAAAAATGCTGAGGGGCTGCCCGATCCTAATTATATGGGGAGAAAATATAGGGAGTTTAATAAAAGAATGGCAATCTGTTACACGTACAACTTGATAAGGTGAAGCAAGGAATGAGATGATGGAAAGATGATGGGAAAATTATTATGAACAATTCCGTATCCATATCATCATCCAACTCTTATCGACATGCAAAAACCTAGTATCTCTGAGGACACCTTACTAGCCAATATCAATCCTTCTTGGCAAACTATGGTAGTTGTGTCTCACTTCGTTCGTTTTATTTCTACTGATTTGTGCTTATAACAAAATGTTACTCCATTTACTACTCGTTATCAAAAAACTGAATGCAGACAATATTTGCAAACGATGTTTGAATTGTCTATGTTATTTCACGTCTTCGTCTTCTTGAAAGATGATACTTCAAAGTACTTAAGTTCATGAAGTGAACCCTGACGTGTTTTCCCGCAGTTGAGACCATTCCACTAAATTTTCAATTTGCTTTGCATGGAGTCATAGGTGAAATCACCTCCAGGGTTTTCCCCACAGGTTTAATCATCTATTACGTGATCTGTGGTTGCACATCCACTAGAGTCCTGAGTGACCTGTTTTCCTACCGGACAAACCTCCCATGAGCTCGGCTCAGATGCCTCTCCTTACATGTCAGTCTCTTCAGTGAACGTCGTTTCAGTGCATTTCACCAGATCTAACATTCTGTAAGCTGAGTTTAGGCCGAGTCCCCACCGTATGATCACGGTGAAAACCTTAAAGGTGCACTAGAACGTGAAACTTTCATTACATCATTTTGCTAGGCTAGTGTTAGTGTTGTTCAATTTGTTTTTACTTATACAGAAAGGGCTTTCTATGAAAAAAATGATTGAAAATCTTTTAAGCAACCTTTGTTTCTTGACCCGTATGTCTTGTGTCCGACCAAGAAGAGTTTTATGAATTCACTATGCTGCCGCGATCAAGGTTAACAGCTGCATTTGACCGCTGATTCAAGTAATTTATCCATACCGTCAATGAACAAATTCATATATTGTTAGAGAGACAAACTATTATATAGGTACAATCACCTGTTTCTATAGAAGAAGACCAGCGCGGACAGTTTGTGCTGAGTAGTAGAAATACCAGATCGTGTTCAAATGATATGCTTCGAAACGCTAGTCATTTGTGCACATCTCTTCTGATGGTTCTTATTAATATGCTTCAGAAAATATAATAGACTATTTTGACGCTTCAAATAACTGTCATGTTATTGAAATGACCATACTCCACTGATATAAATTGTGAACAAAATTCTGATGACGCGAAGTTTAGTGAACCTTTAAGGGTGTTCTCATTCATACTAGCTAACCATTTTTAGGTTGAACTATGATGCTGTTTCGATCAAAGACATAGGTAATTCAAAATATGATAAATTACACTGCATTGCTCTAGTCTGCTCTAGCTGGGCAAGGGTTGCATCGACAGCAAAGTAGATGAGATGCTTTGAATGTCAACTGCCGTGGCACTTTTTTAGCACGTAGCTTCATTTGTTCGATCTTCGTAAGTTGCGTGGCAAATAGACAGATTCTAATTTCTTTTGTTTCCCGTTGATTGACAACCATGTGAAATATTAAGTAGGTAAAGAAGGAAATTGTGACCACTCCTCCAGGCGCTCTTTGTCCCATTGGCTAAACTCAGAGCAAATAACAAAAAGCTAAGAGGTAAAGTTGTGAAGCAATCGAAGCTATGGTTTGTACGTAAATTTATGTTGATTATCGATGCGCTGTTCAAAAAGCAAAGATTTTTTGGGACACACGAAGTACTATTCACTTTCAGGCAGTTCACACCAAAACCCAAACTCTTGCCAGATAGAGAGATCCGCATAAACTTGCAATCGTGCGTCTAAATCCCGCGAATAAGCTTCACTGCTTCATGAATATTTTTTGATAAATGTTATGATCCAAAAGAAAAGTGAAGGCATACACAGAATTTTATATACATAATATAAACAGAAAATACCGGATAGCAGTTTGGAGCCTTGGGAGTTCGCCGTCATGATTTATTCAAGAAAAATAACTATTGGGTTCAACTAATAATATAATCAAAAATGATATTAATGTCGTGAGTCGATGACAGTGAGCAGCTTAGAGCGATTGTTATTACAATGACTTGGTGCACATTACTATAATGTGGAGGCGCACTTGAATTCCAGACTATGCCACGCTTGCGCTATTCGAGTTGAGGTCGTCATCAAACGGTCAGTTTCATAATTTAATTCAATTTTATCATCCCGTCAACCGTAATGGGTTCTATTCTAATGAGTTGTATATCAGCGCTTCTGAGTAGATCTTTTGTCAGTTGGAGTGATATGATTTTTAAAATATATTTAAGATTACTCGAGTTATTCAATTTAAACTATTCTATCTCCATCATATGCCTGTTTACTCAGTGATTGAGCGATCGTAACCCTGTTTACATAACATGTAAAAATAATATTAGGGAAAATAATGTAATTTTGCAATTTGTCTAATTTCATGAACACTAATTCCAAATCCAGAATGTAAAAAGACTCGATCCCTTCGTACACGTATATTCCTCTGTCAGGTATGTGCCCCATTGGATGCATTGCCCACAGTCTATTACCATACTCATATCAGCCGCTTTGTAGCTACCGACGAAGCTCAAATGTGAGCCTACTTCTGCAATGATTTCCACAAGTCTGCTACATTTACATCAGCGGGGCACAAAATTTACACTGTTCACTATTTTTTAATCGGGCATGTAAATAGAACAGTTTGAGGTCCCAACACAGAAATCACCGTTTTCCGTAGCAGCAACCCGCAAGGTGCTCCTATCAGTCGCGGAGGCGAGATAACAAAAATGAAGGGACAGGCGTTATGATAAGGATTGGGTGAAACGATTATGAATGGTAAAAGTTCTCGCTCAGCTGGATTCGAAACTGAGTTCTCGCTCAGCAGATGTACATCATGACTGATAACATATTCGGCTTTTTGGAATTTTCCAAAACAAACTAACGGTAGCCAATGAGTGAACTTGAAATAACTCTGAAACCAGTTTTATTTTAGCATCACTATCATTTACAAGCGAACCAAAAAATCCTTTTCACTGGTGTAAACGTCAGAAAATCCTGTCATAAAAAAAGTGGCGTGTTGATTTGTTCAACCGAACCGGACTCAAGATATTTTAAAACCCTGCCGCATATTGCTCAACTCACTTTCCCGTATAAGTGAGTGCGCATGATTGGCCTGAACCATATTTTTAAACAATTTGACCACCGTAAACTGATTTTAACTCCTGTTCGGATTGTAATCTCCAGACTGCAACTGAAAACGAACAAGTACCAATGAAGGGATTGTTCAATAAAGTCAGAGAACTTTGGTCTCCTAGTTACGAAGTTGGTGCCAAACGTAATAGTAAAATTATGGCAGGCCCTGATAATAAATCATTTTTCACAGATCAAAAAATATACCGTTTCACTGGAGATCAATTGTTAAGGCTGAACTTCTGAATTTAGAAAGCGCTGAATTATTTTTTCAAATTGGATCACTCAGCATGGGCTTGTTCCGTCGTGGCAGTTTTGAAGATATTTGGTACAAATGAACCCTGCGTTATTCACGCATATCGGGAGCAACAAATTCACAAAAATAATAACCTATCCGGGGTCAACTCTGGATTACGTACTAGGGGACATGAGAGACATCAATGTTTTCCCCATTTTGATTTGCAAATGGTATATTTGCAACTACCGTTGGATGGGGAGTCAGAAAAATGCCTCGTTATTAAAGCTTCATGGTGACTTCTCCAACAAAAATACTTCCTAATTTCCTTATCTTCAGCCAGTGCAGTTTTCTAGTCTATCATTTCGCAAGTGCTTTCGGTTGGGCCCATACAATGTTATAAGGATGATATGTAGTGCTTACCAAGACCTATAACGAACATCTAGAGTTCAGAGTCGCCGATGTATAAATAATGTTGCTAAATGTCCACATATCACGAACAGCGTAGATATTTGGGGTACGTGATTTCTAGCGACGAGGCGCAACCGAGTAGCGAGAAAGTGCGGGACGTCTTATAATCTATCAAATACAACTGAAGGTCTGAGCTTTTTCTTTTGTTTCCTGGTGATTGACAACCATGGAAAATCTTAAATAGATAAAGATGTGGATTGTGACCACTCCTCCAAGCGCTCTTTGTCCCATTGGCCAAACTCAGAGCAAATAACAATTAGCGGAGAGATTAAGTTGCGAAGTGATCGAAGCTATGGTTTGTATGCAAAATTCTGTTGATTATCGATGCGCTATTCAACTGGCAAACAATTTTCCGGGACATACGGAGTACGTGTTCACTTTCAGACGGTCCACATCAGAATTCAAACTCGTGCCAGGCAAAGGATCCGCATGGACTTGCAATCCTACTCCTTAATCCCGAGAATGAGCTTCAATGGTTCATGAATATTTTTTGAAAAATGGTATGATTCAATCAGAGAAGTAAATGCATTCACTGAATACTACATTTCATAATTTAATCAGCAAATACCGGACTGCGGTTAGAGGCCATGGGATTCGCCTTCGTGATTTCTCATGAAAATTAACTATTGGGATCAACGTATAATATAAACAACAAATGTGATTAACGTCATGAGACGATGATGATGAGCAGCTTAGGGTAATTGTTGATCCGATGATCCGGTGAACATTATTATAATGTTGAGGCGCACTTGAATTCCAAACTCTTCCACGCTTGCGCTGTTTGAGTCGAGGTCGTCATCAAACGGTCAGTTTCATCAATTCAATTCATATTTTTTATTCCGTTAACCGTAATAGGTTCTAGTCTAATGAGAGGTTTATCAGTGCTTATGCGTTGATCTTCTTTCAGTTGGTCTGCTACGATTTTGATGAGTTATTTAAGATTACTCTAGTAAGTCAATTTGTGCCTGTTTACTTAGAGGTTGAGCGTTTGTACCCATGTTTGCTAATATACACAGTTGACCTAATAAAAAATAATGCTAGTATAAACATCGGATTAATACAATTTCTGTCAAATATCGTGCAAACTTCATCCAATTCCAGGAGGTAAAAATGACCTGATCACTTCAGGCACGTATTAACCCTGTCAGGAATGTGCCACATTGGATGTCTTGTCCACATTTAACTACCATACACATATCCTCCGATTGGTTAGTACCGACAAATCCTAAATATGAGCCTACAGTCACAGTGATCTTACGCAAATCTGCTAGAGATACCTCAGAGAGGTACAACATCTACACAGTTCAGCTTTTTCAGAATCAAAATATGTAAATGGAACAGTTCGAGGTCTCAACACATAAATTTCCGTTCTCTGTAGCAGCAACCTGCAAGGTGCTATTATCATTCGGGGAGGTGAGATAACATTGAGAGGGCGGGCGTTATGATAAGGATTAGGTGAAACCGTTACGAATAGTAGAAGTGCTCGCTCAACTGGATTCGAACCTGGGTTCTCGCCCAGCAGATGTACACCGTGACTGAACAACATGCTACACAAAAGGAAAATGCGTATTCGGCTTCATGAAATGTTCACAACAAACTATACGGTAGTTGATGAGCGAACATGTCGAGTTCTGTTTTAACATCTGTATCATTTGCAGGAGAACTAAAAAATCATTTTCACTGGGGTAAACGTCGAAACATCCTGCCACAAAAGAAGAAGCGTGTTGATTTGTTCAACCGAAGCGGACTCAAGATAATCTTGATTCATTTTGAAACCTTTCCGCATTTGCTACTAATCAACTCACTTTCCTCCATATAAGTGAGTGCGCATGATTGGTATGAACAATATTTTTAAATCATTTGAGCACCGTAGCTGGATTTGAACTCCTGTCAGAATTGCTATCTCCAGACTGCAAACTGAAAACGAACAATCACCAATGGAGGGATGAGTCAATAAAATCAGATAATTTTGGTCTCCTAGTCATAGAGTTGGTGTCCAATGTAATGACAAAATTATGTCAGGCATTGATAATAAATATTTTTTTAATGATCAAGAATTGTACCGTTGCAATAGAAATGACTTGTTAGCGCTGAACTTCTGAATTTGGAAATCGCTTCGTTGGAGTCTTTGGTGATTACTATTAAGGCATTTCTCTTCGTAATGCTCAGCATCTCTCTGTTGAGCGCATGTTGCATATCCATTGACCATGAATCTAGAGTCCGTGAAAAAAGGAAAGGAAGTGTTTACCTACGGTTAATCATCTATGGGATCTAAACTGAATGATTATGTGGCTTAAGTGGCACGAGACAAGGACGATGGCATCGAATCATGTCGCCATGGTAGCTTACTTCTGGGGTTTTTGTGTGGAGATACTAAGTAATGAACAGATTTGCTGATGGAATATAATATCATTATCTTTGCTATAACTTTAAAGCTCCATTTGAGTCATAAAGATTCTCGCTTTTACATATAATTAGCTTGCTTGTGGATTTTTATGAATCTCCCGAAAAATATTTGAACGCTATTGAACATCAATTCGAATTATCCATGCTCTTCCACTTGCCTGTTAGCTCAGTGGTAGAGCGCTTGTCAGATTAACGAGTGGTCACGGGTTCGACTCCTGTACGTGCAATCTTATTGTTTATTCTGAAAGCTGATCTTTAAGTATCTCGAGTACCAGTGATATAGACATATAGACTAACTATGGGATGTTCAGGAATTCGATATGACTGATTAGACCTCAAAATTGTTCCAAAATGGAAGGATCAGTCATTCTTTATTCGGTTCAACCTCCCTACAAAAAGTAGTCATAAAGTGTAGATATTTTTTCCTACCGTTAATGATTATTTGCAACCAGTATTCTGTGGGTCACCTTCTGCAAACATAGCAAGCATTTGTCTCCCACGAACACTCAGTTTGAATTGAAAGAGTGAAATGGATCCTCTATCGCAATATTCGTTATTAAACGAACAAATGATTATTACAGGAGTAGGAATTTGCTTGTCGTCTGGTGTTTTTTAGACGCAAAGAAGCCATTTGAAAAATATAATATTTGGACTTTGCTCAGGAAGTTAATTGAGAGGAACCGCGCTTGATATTGTGCCACTTTTTGAATTTTAGTGCAGTGAACCGAAATTTTTTATACTGTGGGTTAGTTCGAAATCGGCAACTTATTATTGTATAAATGAAACTAGGCAGGGAGGTCAGCTAGAGAAATTTTTGTATAACGTGTACACCGACGAGTTGAATTTTCTTACAAGAGGAAACCGAGGTTGTAATGATGCCAATTGCTGTGATTACAATCTTTGTTATGCAAATGATATGGTTTTGTCTAAATGCATAAGCAGAGTTTTGGTGATTTAATATTCGTATTTAGGCTCCGCGTAAACTTTAACGACAAAAACTTTTCCTAACATTTTTAGTCCCCTTTGAGAACTGAAACGTGCTAGCACCGACTCTTCCAGAACTGCAGAAGTTTTTTGATATCCTTGGCAATTTTGCTGAACCCCATGATATTGTGCAAAACCTGAAAATTTTGTATACATGCAGGTTAGATCGAAGGGTTCTAATAACAATCTCTCGACACAAATAAAAGAAAACGGTGTTGTACAAGATTATGCAGATGACAATATATAGAGCATATCTTCACAGCACATGGATGTTGCCAAAACAAGCAAGGAAGTACTGCAGTTGGTAACATGCTGATTGGGAAACTATCGTTTGCCCCCATGAGAAGCCAAACTCCAGCCATGGAAATTATTTTGTTACCCAATATGTCGTGATGCACTGTGAAGAAATTTCATCCAATATAGAATGAGAAAATTGACGGTGAGTTTTAATGAGACCATCAAACGACTGGGGCATCTTCCACGCTCGACGTCAGCGAGCAGAATTTCTGTTAAAGCCCATTTATATATACGTACTGTTTCGTAAAACAACTCATAACCTAATGGATCGAGTTAGGGCCTCATCTAATGAAACCCCATTGCAATGTGTTCTGGTGACGAACTCGCTTCCTATTCATTAATACAGCGATGAAGAGAATTGCTTTACACGCAATAAGGTAAAGTTATTTCCCTCAATCTTATTTCTACTGTTGCTTGCTGTAAATTTGTAGCTGTGTTCTCGTCGGTGGTGTGAGTTCTATACATCAGTGTATCCATATATCAAGGAAAATGTTTCAATTGTTTCAATATGCCTATAAAGGTTCTTAGTAATTGTATTTTTATTATTATCATTAGTATTTGGGGTTGTGATGTCACAAAACATTCGCAATTATTTTATTTGATCACTGTATTTTGTCTCTTACTCCATCAGTGCTTTTTATACCAGTGAAACATTGCGTCATCATGGACTGCTGGGATACAAAATTTAACATTGACCAATACCTAAATGTTCATATAATTCTCCATGACCAATATGGTGTTGCCTGCATCCATAAGTAGAAGACTGTTTTCTGCGTTTTCTTGGAATGTTTTTCGTCATGATATTCCATTCATGAACATATTTTTTGCCAACTGCGGTTCATTCTTGATTCACATATATCAAATTGAGCAGGCCAGAAATAACGAGAAGATATAGAGAGCAGCTGGGAGGTTTGAACCAGCTATGGCTATTGGCATAGACTTTTCCAATTTTTGGATGAGTATAGATGCCATCACTTGATTTACCAAGAACAATCCTATCTTTAGGTAGGTCGCCTGCGTTATAATTTCTCTTTTCTCCACTCTAGTCACACAATAACCAATTTGGGATACCCGTTAGGGGAGCCCAGCGTTCGCGCTAAAATTATTCCCGCACACGCGCACTATCGCCACTTCACTTCACCTCACTGTCATGGCCGGACACTGTCATAACCGCTAAAAATCTTTCATCCCACGTGCTTTCTACCTAACGCTGATTCAGCCCACACGCATTTTCCACCACTTCAAAATCTGCCACTGTCATATCTGCCACTGTCATTTCAGCGAAACAGGCGTACCAACCTAACAGTTATCACTTTAATGAAACTTCATTAAAAAAACGCTAAAAAACGGCATTACGTACCCTACAAAAATAGGTATGTTTGCCCCGCGGGTTAGAAATACGTACCTTTGCCTCGCGGGTTAGAAACACGTACCCTAGGTTAGGTTAGGTTGGGCAGGAGAAGTTTCATTAAAGTGATAACCGGTAAAATGGTACGACTGGTGGCTGATTCTGACGTGGGCTGAAACAGATTTTCGCCAAAATGTCACTGGCAGATATGACAGTGGCTGGTGTGACTGAGGAACGCTATGAATGTTCGCTGTTAAAAAATGGTACCGTAGGTAGGTAGTCGGAACAACTTGGGGCTGATAAGGCAGTTGGCGGAGATGATAGTGGTTGATCTGACGTTAGCTATAA
>SDVV010005350.1:0-19304 GCA_016164225.1 Gammarus roeselii | reverse complement strand
CGATGAAGTAGCTGGGACGCGCACGATGAAGTAGCTGGGACGCGCACGATGAAGTAGCTGGGACGCGCACGATGAAGTAGCTGGGACGCGCACGATGAAGTAGCTGGGACGCGCACGATGATCTCGTGCGCGCAGTTTTTTGCAACGCGCAGCTCGACTGTTTGGCATGCGGAAACACTTTAATTGTGAATGTTACTGGTCAATTCCGACGTCACACACTCTGTTAGCTGCTCGCTGGCTAAATGATCCGCGCCTCTATTGAAGCATAAAGAGGATCAATGTAGGCTTTCTTCAACAATGCTTGGGTAGGCATGGAATGAATGAACAATTTATGCGTGGAGAATAGGCTATTCTTATGACCACAATTATTTCTATCTTCTCAAAAAATCTACCTACATTTTAAATTGAAACCGCACCCATCTTCGAGCATCGCTTTTAACCTGTGGATGATATTGGCCCAGTGTAAAGAACTGCGTTGGAAGACTAAATCCCTATTGTAAGATTTATTTTTATCACTTACAGAGGATAGTAAAACTCCGCGCACTGTTTGATTCATCCCATATGTTATCAATATCGGTAATGCTCGATGGATTTTTTGGGATATTTCTATTCATCTACTGATGTTCAAATGATATGTGTTGATGCTCTGAAGACATCTACATTTTGCTCCCAGTGCATCCACCACTCCTTTTTCCCCTGCTATCTATTTCTGGTTTAGAATTTTATTTGTTCCCCCCCCCCCCACCAAAAAAAAAGTGTTAAGTGGATCTGTCACAAAATGTAGAATATATTTTGTCAATACATTTTTTGAAAATACTGAGCAAGTGAGCGTAAAGTCATGTTAGGAATCATAAACACAAACCTCTCCGAACGAATTAATATTTTCTGGACAGTTCAGCCTCACTTTGAACTTCTTTAGAAGAAATTTAATAACTGTTAAAAAACGTGTTTGAAATAAATCGAATAAATGGATTTTTCCGTGAAGAAAACAAAATTGACATTATCCAGCTCGTTGAAACACGGTGGAAGCATGATCTTCTGAAATATGCGCTACTGAAACATGGTATGATGAAACATGGACTGCTGAAAGATGGTCTACTGATCGGTACTAGCGGCGGAAGAGTCAACATCAAACAAAGGCCTAATGCATTCACAGTACTTGACCTAAAATGTACATATTTTTTATCTAACCCTGAAATTTGCAATGTCTTGTTCCATTGAACTGACATTAGAGCCCTCCGTCACAAGCTTGAAGCAAGGTGATGTGAAAACAAGTGAAATGGAAGCTGAAACGATGGAAGAAGAAACACTCGTAACACGCAGTGTGAAGCTGCACTCGTAACACGCAGTGTGAAGCTGCACTCGTAACACGCAGTGTGAAGCTATCATCTTGTCATCACAGTCCGCTGTGAAGTGACTTGTTATTGTTGCCAATTGACCACAATTGAACATACGATCTACCGACGATATGTCTGGCTGTGATGTTACACGATAACAAATAACCTGTGCCTTTCGAAGCATGCCGAGTTTACGGGGATGTGTTAGACAGGACCTTATTGTTCGTCCTGTTATTGTCACATGATGCAATAAATAAAATGAAATTATTGAATTTATTGACTTGGACGGAAACAAAAGTCGGCAATTCTCAATAAAAATGTATGAAAATATGTAGTTTTCTCCCCTTGTCTGATGGAACAGATTTCTTGTGGAACAACTGAATGCTGTCCGATCTTATAGGGCAGTTGATGCGTAAAATTTAATTTCTCTATTTTTTGGGTGGTATTCGAAAGACATTCGCCACACAAAAATAATGTTATTCCTGGAAAAAAAATCTGAGGTCTTTCAAACCTGAGATGAAGGGATTCAAAGTGCACATCAATCGATGGAGCCTTCCGTGACGTATTTTTTTCTGTAAATGAAGTAAAATTATATTTTCCTTGGAAATGTTATTAGTAAACAAAATGATCATAAGTATCAAAACTTCTCAAACGATTTTGGGGGACCAAAACGTTGAATCTCATATCAATATACCGAGCGTTTTAAAACATAGTAAGTATTCCAATACATGTATTTATAAGTCGCCACATCTGTTTTACGGTTTGGAGCTTCTCGAAAATACCTCCTTTCTGGTTTCAGTGTGGGAGAAGCCATACTTGGCAATCATAATAATAATTACCATCATTACCCACTACGAGACGAAGATACATGGTACGCCCAGCCATATTCATGTGTCAAACAGGATCAACACACCACATGCATCCGCTACGTTGCATCGAGGATCAGCTGTTTAAGTCAAATGTTTGACTCGTGTTACCGACTAAGACGTTCATGTATTGTTATGATGGTCCTGGCAGGAAAAGCCAACATTTCAAACGCCGTTTGAACGTAAAAAAATACTATCGTCGATCGTTGAATATTGTATGTTGGAGAATCAATATCGTTTATTGTCGACAATCTTTGGCCATCGACGGAAATCGACGAATCAATCGACGATAATGACAGACTGGCATCAATCCTTACCGTGAAGTTCACATCTTCCTGCCAACTTGGAGTTCTATAAACTCCGAACCAACTCTTCGATCACAATTAAACCTCGGACACCAACTCCGGCCCCAAATTGAATATATCCTCGGCAGTGGCCTTCTTCATTAGGCTCAATTGAAGTCCAAGCCCGCCCAGTCCAGTGGCCTTCTTCATTTGGCTCAAGTGAAGTCCAAGCCCGCCCAGTCGTTTAATTTTGTTAGGAAGTTCTCAACAAAGACGCTGCCCTGATTTTCAGTTTACATTTCAATAAAAAGTTCGTAATGATAGAATGATGCATCAACGAAAATTGGCTCATAGGAAACATACATCGTTTAATTCAATATCCTGCATACTCCGACATAATTTGCTCGAATAATGTAAATAGTCCGCGGCCGTCGATACAAATTACACGGAGTGTAATTCATGTCCATGGAGCGAGATTTTTCCTACAAATGAGGGTAACTTTATTCCCGGACTGGCAGTAACGGATGGCCCAATCAGAATTACTGGGTTCGAACCAGAGCCGATTGGCAGAGGCTATTGATCCTCCTCTGTTTCTTCCACTCCATTCTGGGGAAAATTTTACTGCCATGGACTGACCTTCCCTTCTCTTGGATAGGTTTAATTCTTCGAGTCAGGCGAATAAAAGGAAAACTTTTACCTAAGAGTTTAAGGAAACATTGGCCTTTCAAACTTACGTTTTAAGAACAAAGTTATCAAACAAGTTCAAAACTATCTGACAGTAGCCATCCAGTTCTATTCTTTCATAGTTTAATTGTATATCATTATAGCAATATGTTTCAACAAAATACGTGACGCTCAATCCGCGGTATATTTGATGAAATGATTTAGTCACCGTTTGTGACCCTTCCGACATTGAGAGCAGCGAGGGTGCGGCTGACGTGAGTATATGCTATCTTCATGACTGTGGGCCAAGAGGAAACTAAATCCTTTCAATATAAAGTTGTTACGCTTAGTATTGGGTTAGCTACAATTGATGGGTTGAAAGTGGAATAACAATATCAGATGTTCAATGTTATTTGTACGAGAACACGAATGTTGTTATGCAACTCTGCTTCTCAGCGATCAATTATTGTACGACCATTAACGTTTGGTCGCCTTCAACATTGTCATTTTTGCACTTCCCCCAAACAGTCGTTGATGCATTACTTGCTCCGCCATCATCCCTCCATTTCCCCAAACAGCTGATGATATATTGCGTGCCTAAAATAACATCTCTTCCTCTTCCCCCAAACCGAGGATGATGTATTGCGTGCCTATAAAAACATCTCTTCCTCTGTCCCCAAACAGCTGATGATGTATTGCGTGCCTATAATAAAATCTCTTCCCGTTCCCCCAAACAGCTGATGATATATTGCGAGCCTATAATAACATCTCTTCCTCTTCCCCCAAACCGCTGATTCCCAAACAGCTGATGATGTATTGCGTGCCTATAATAACATCTCTTCCCGTTCCCCCAAACAGCTGATGATATATTGCGAGCCTATAATAACATCTCTTCCTCTTCCCCCAAACCGCTGATGATATATTGCGTGCCTAAAATAATACCTCTTCCTCCAAACAGCTGATGATATATTTCTTGCTTTTGGATGTATTAATTTGCCCGTGATTGATGTGAAGCGGTCACAAATTTAATTATTCTCTCCCGTTTCTCAGGCTACGGAGCAGGGCGTAACTGCACCACCACCGGTCCTGTTTGGTCTTATTGGTGCTTGACCGTTCCACACGCCACGGAGATGGTCGTAAGCGTGCTGCCACCGGTCTTGTTTGGTGTTATTGGTGCTTGAGACCCTCTATCAATTAGGCCGAGGCTGGCCAGCAAGAAGAGGAATGCTTTCATTGCGAGGGACGACGAGATTGAGTGGGACGAGCGGGGGCCGTTTGGGCTTCAGTTGTCGCCTGCTATTTGAAGTGTCGGCTATTCCTTAATTTTGAATAAAGGCTCTCATGACAGATCTCTTGTAAAACAATAGCATGATAGTTTGGTACCATGTCAATGTACTGGAAAAAGCCTTAAAGTATCGTGTCGAGCATTCAAAGGTTTATCCCCAACAGAGGCAATTGTTTGCCCCCCTCATTTCCTAACTCTCTGCAGGCCTCCCCAACAAATGCGTCCAACTCTCCGCCTCTCAAAAAAAAATCCCACTGCCCAGAATTGGCGTGACTGAACACGAGCGGCAGTTCAACTGCAGCCCAGATCAGGGACCGCAATTAGTTGATTGCTTTATTTTTCTTATGCCCGGGGTACAAGTCTGTCGGATGAGTGTCTAGACACAGATCACTTGGCAGGATACTCAGTACAGCTGGTGATGTGGTTGGATAGTGAAGTTGGATAGGAGAACTAGCTACCCTCATCATAGCTGTCCTCATATATGTCAGGAGGAAGAGTCTTAAACACAGCATGTGTTGACGAGTGACAAGTAGCGTTGTTCTTATGCTCTCTCGCACACGTGGGGAGCAGCAATGGTGACACCAATTCTACCAATCCAGAAAGATTGCTCAAACAGAACGGTTGAAGACTACTAACTTGTACCAACAGTCCAATTAGATAGTGGTGTCGCTTTAACACTGCTAGTTACTGGCTTGTATCCAGAGTTCCATTAGATGCTCAACGTTAGTTTGTATCGATGCTTAGCTAAGCCGCTCCTCTGATGGTTTAGGACTTGCAGAGCTGATGCATTAGATATATATACTTTATAAAGATTTACTTTGTCATTCAAAGCAAAACATATAAAAATATTACGTAAAATGTAGGTTGAATGAAGCTACCATTGACAAAGAGGCATTAGCAGTCATGATTGGAGTTGAAAGATTCCGTGAATACTTACTGGGAGGCAGATTTCAAATTAGCACTGACCATAAACCATTATTAAGACTAATGGAACATGAAAACGCTATGCCCGTCAATGGCAGTGCAAGACTACAAAGATGGAACTTGAGACTGAGTCAAAAACAACAATTTTCACTGTCGCCTTTACCACGTTTTACTGGGATGAGTTTCTTTCCGGACGTTGAATATTCGTGTTTGAGGTTATGCGGACCTATGTGCATAACTTTACATTTGTCTACAGCAAATTTAATTGGCCAATTTTCTGACCAGTCAACAATTTTGTTCAAGTCTAGTTGGATCTGCTGACGCTCTAGTTCAGTTTGTACTCTTCGTCCTATCTTAGTGTCACTCCGCGTGTCTTCCGGGGTGTGAGGGTGTGTGTAGCCGAGTTTCACAGGCTTAGGGGAATTACGTCTACCCGCATGAAGATTGAACTTTGAAACTTTTCAAGAAGAACCATAAAGTCCTTATCGACAATATGGATACAACCAAGTAAGCTGAAATGAATTATGCATCGTACACTCAATGAAATATGCAACCTCATCAGTCGTGATCTCCTGCGTAGTCTAACCGCCATATATTGTGTCGTTCGTGTGTACGTGCTCTAGTGGAAACATCTCCCTCGACAAAGTTTCAGCTCGCGTTCACCTCAACTTCATTTTCTGCTAGTAAAAGGTGCGGAGGAGATTCTACATTCCAAGACGTCGTATACCAAATGAAACACAAGCGCAAGCTGAAAAATCATAATCGCACTTGTACAAACTAAAAAGAGATCCTACATAATATTGAAGAAGCCTCAACTCGAGCTTGAAATCTCGACGCATTAACGCCATCTCAGAATTTCACACATTCGACCGCTTGTGAGTAACCTTAAGTGAAGACAGAATACCCTGAACAGCTGCCCTCGCCCTCTTGTCTCTCACACTGTGCCGCGGCCCTTTGAAACAGACAGAGGCTTTGAACCGCTCAGGCAAAAGATTCCTTCGAGACTCTGTCCGCGACAGGACGTGAAAGTTACACATGAGATATATTGTCGTCAGTATTTACATTTTATTGGAAGCCGATCGGCAACCAGCAGCACAATTGATTTTTTGTGATACTCTTGATGACAACATCAGAAGCTGGGAGCATAACAATCGCGTCACTCTGCACTCTGCCATAAATCCTGCTCGTCATCTCCTGCCCCCACCCGCTCGTTAGTGGGACTCTCTCCTCCCGTTAGACGGACCATCTACTACACCCCGCCCGCCTGTTAGTGTGACGTCTCCGTCCGTTGGAAGGGCCATCTATTGCACTCCGCCCGCTCGTTAGTGAAACTCTCTCCGCCCGTTGGAGGGACCATATCCTGCACCCCGCCAGTTGGTTAGTGGGATTAGTGCACCCCGCCCGTTGGAGGACCATCGACTGCACCCCGCAAGTCGTTAGTGTGACGTCTCCGCCTATTGGAAGGACCATCTCCTTCACTCTGCCCGCCCGTTAGTAAGAACATCACCGCCCGTTGGACTATCCATCTCTTACACCCCGTCCGCCCGTTTAGCCCTCTTCGCCCGTTGAAGAGAACATCTCCTGCACCACGCCAGCCTGTTAGTGAGACCCTCTCCACCCGTTGGAGGGACCATCTCCTGTACCCCGCCTGCCCGTTAAGGGGGCCCTCTCCACTCGTTGGACGGACCAATTCCCGGCGGATGGACCCTCTCCTGCACCGCGCACGCTTCGCGACCGTCTGCAAGGGTGACCCAGAGAGGCCATCTTCCGGCGAGGTAACCTTCTACCAGTGAGGGCAAGCAGGCTTTTCAAAGTTTGTCAAAGTTTCTGGCACCTTAGAGATACTGATGATCAACGATAGAATCGTCACATTTTTGCTGGTGATTGTTCCTTTAGCGTTAAAACAACACCTCAACCAGTTCTAATTGCGCACAAACAGCTAATTATTCTCTTGTACTAACAATTAAAGAATATCTTTCACTTCGTTTGGAAATGTTTAAATATTTCCTACCTTTTGTTCAAGTCAAGTACTCCAATTTGCATCGTCAGTCAACGACGGTTTCCATTTTTTGTGGGGGAAATATGAGTCATACGCTCATGACTGAAGAAAAATTCTCAATATTAAATACTTTTGTGTTCGTCATACAATTAATCAGATTTTAAATTTATTTTTATCAGTCGGTTTCCTTTTAACACTAGTAGAATGTATTTATCGGATCGTTTGGCGATAAATTCTATCTCATAAACTAGGATTTGATTTTGATTTGGGCATTTCATTCAGGACAGTTTATTAATGTTATTTTTCCCGGGTGCTTCAATTTCTCTATCGGCTTTATTTCATGTCTTTCCAGAAATTTACTTTTTGCTTTTTCGCGCATTACCTTTTTCATGTATGCTCTCATGATCATTTTCTTGTGTAATTTATTTAGGTCATATTATAATTCACCTTTTCCAGCTATTACCCAGGTACAATCAGCTATAATCCATGAACAATCAAATCCAATGCTGACATATTTTTTCCGGTTACTTTTAGAGTACTTTTGGAGGCCATCTGCGATGGCAAATTTCCATTGTCCACCCGACGTAAAAAGTTTTCAAATTTTAATGCGGCCACTGGTTGGAAAACTTAGTTTCACTTACAGCACACAAGTCAATGATCATAGGCTAACTGCCTGTGCAAGTTGCTCGGCTGAATGTAACACCTGTCCCAGTGTAGTTTTGTCTCTGTATAGGATCTGCTCTTTCTGAGACTTTATTATTTCGGCAGTCCCTCTTGTTTGAACGAACAAACATCGTTAGATTGTGTGAATCTATTTTAATCTAATTAGTACTTTTCTTGCTTTTAATTAGGTCCAGTACACATCGTTGAATAGGTTCTCATAATTTTGTTAATCTCAATTTTTCAGCTGATGATTTGGGTCTCATTCTTTCTGGATTTGTTGTTTATATTGCAAAAAAATTGTCAGAATTGTCTTGGTAAAGCGGTTCTCAATATTTTGTTTATATTACAAAAAATTGTTAGAATCGTTTCTGTGAGTAGGCTCTCAGATTTTTGTCTTTCTCTATTTCTAGCTAATTATTTGTCTCTCTTGCTCTCTGAAGTTTTCGTTCGCTCCCTAAATTGTACTTGGGAGCTCTTTCTATAAATCCTACGTAACCATCAATGAACTGTACACTAATGAATTCCGCTACTGACTAGGGATTCTTTGAGCGCGTTTCGTTTAATATAGATTTTTGTTCATGTTTTCTTTACCGCTTCACATAACAAATTCCTTTAAACATTTCGTGCGTGTTTTCACTATAAGAAACATTTGGTAAGCCGGACCGAAATGTTCGTCCATCTGTTCGTCCATGTTCGTCCATTTACAACTTTGTAGTAAAAGGCGGTGAAGTTGTGTAAAATTTTGAACACACTCGTCAGACTCTAAAAAGAATTCCAGTCATTCTATGCTAATCTGCGTTCAATTGTGTGCGATCCCCTGGAAATTCAAGTTGAGCGCGTTTCGTTGCAGCTCTTCACAACATGAGATTATAAAATATTGTCATCAATTGAAATCGCTGTTTATTAGCCCTAGCGTAGCAGCTACTAAGTCTGAGAATTACTTCTTTTCCGTGAATAACGGCGTAACAGACCTTCGACCATATACTTTTTGATCACATTGTCACCTTGTCATCTTCTTAGCCATCTACTTAGCCAATACTTACACACGGTACTGCACAATATAAGGTCATGGGTCCTCCTCTTAACGCGGAGCCCTAAAGTTATAAGCTAGTAAGACGCTCTCTAACCCCTCCAATAACAAACACTCGGAATAGTCCACTTCACTGATATTTCACCTTGAATTAAATACATGTCGCACCCTAGCCACACCGCCAACAGAAGCAAATCCTGCTGCATGTGTTACAGTGAAACGTGCGACAAATGCTCATGTGCCAAGAATAACAGGGACTGCATATCATGCAAAAGCCAAAAGTGCACCAAAACAAGCAAGCCTATAAACATAGAGCCGTGGCACTGGCCAAACACTCCGGTGGTCAGCGCATATACCCCAAAACGTGAAAAGGAGGAGCCTATCTTCTCCCACAAGATAGCTCATTTGATGATAAATACTCACCCACTGCTGCTGAACTCTCCATCTCCCACTTCTTGTACCTCTGAAACTGAATCCATAATCCCCACTTCCCCGTACGATACAGATCCTCTAATCGTCCCCGTAACAGTAAAATTCGCAACAGCAGTGCCGGCTCACTGTGAAGCATCAGGCACCAGCACCGGGTCAACAGAAAATACCACGACCCCTAAGACAATATTCATTGGTGATTTCCTCATAATAAATGTGCTAACGACCTACCTTTCAGATAGATGCACTTTTGAAAAAATAAATAATAACGATTATGGTGCTCTGTCTAAAATCCTTGAAAGTTCAAATACATTCAGAAATTATTTTATTGGGCTCACGGACAACGTCGAAAATGAAGTAGTAGATAAAATAATCCCCGCAATTTTAACGAAAAAACGAAATGCTAAGATGTACATGGCAGAACCCCTCAATCAGAAAACAATTCAACAGAGCCGCCGTTTCATATATCTATGCCACTCCTTGAGGCTCAAAGTTATCCCAACAGGCAAACTAAGAGACGAATTCACTGGTGCTCCCGATGAGCGCTTTTTTTTCATTCGAAGAATGCTTGTCTAAACAATAGTGGAATTATCAAATTCTTCAACACGGTAGCACGTTACGTTCCTAAGAGTGTTGAGGTATTGTCATCCCAATACTATAAAAATGTCAGAAGCAAGCAATCATCACTTTGGTCTCCTCCCTTTCTCCACTTCCCTCCATTATATGGCCATCATCTAGTATCATCACCCCATCACACGTCAGCAAAGGACATCTACTCGCACACAAATCACATCCTAGCGCCCTCTCGTCACCACCAAACTAAAATTCAAACTAAAAACCACCCATCAGTGACTCCTTATCATGCCAACACAATCAGCTCCCATGCAACGCCTTTTCAACACGGTCGCAGCAATAGCGCCCCATCAGCACCTCCTCATCTCTTCTCCTACCCTCCTCCTCCACTCTACACTACTCACACAAATTCGTTTGACTATGCTTGCAGCACAACCTTAATTCCCCACCCTTTTAGCTACCATTCCCTAACCTCAGCCCAAACCCCGACTCTACCTATTCCGTTAAACCCTCCCATTTAATACCCTCCTCCACCCATTCCTTCCTCGAGCGCCTACTTTCGCTACCGTTCCTTACCCTCAGCTCAAACTCCAACATTACCTATCCCGCCCATCCCTCCCACATATTACCCCCCTCCATCCGTTTTTTCCTCTAGCTCTCACTTTCGCTACCATTCTCTAACCTCAGCCCAACTCCAACTCTACCAATCCCGCTAATCCCTTCCATTTATTACCCCCCTCCACACATCCCTTCCTCTAGCTGGATTCAGCCATCCTCAGCAATGCCTCTCTTCAGCCACCGATCTAAATTTCTTTCCCTTGGTTCTGAACGGTCTCCCCTGCTCCACACCACCCTCAATAACATAGAACAGAACCGAAAGCAAGGATATCCCAAACATACAAACAATGCTACTCGAGAATTAGCAACCAGATTCTTAGATAACGTCAGTAAAAGTGTTACTGAAGAGCATTTTAAAAATCTAAATGAGGGTGGCGTTGCTGCTACAAGAAACAATAAGCCGAATGTACGAAAGGTCGCTATCCCTGGCGCTAAATTCTTTTATAGCTAACGTCAGATCAGTACCTTTCATCTCCGCCAACTGCCTTATCAGCCACAAGTTATCCCGACTACCTACCTACGGTACCATTTTTTAACAGCGAACATTCGTAGCGCTCCTCAGTCACACCAGCCACTGTCATATCTGCCAGTGACATTCTGACTAAACTCTGTTTCAGCCCAGGTCAGAATCAGCCACGAGGCGTACCATCTTACTGGTTATCACTTTAATGAAACTTTTCCTACCCAACCTAACCTCACCTAGGGTACGTGTTTCTAACCCGTGTGGCAAAGGTACGTATTTCTAACCCGCGGGGCAAACATACGTATTTGTCTAGGTACGTAATGCCGTTTTTTAGCGTTTTTTTTATTGTAGTTTCATTAAAGTGATATCCAGTAGGTTGGTACGCCTGTTTAGGTGTATAAACAGTGTCAGATATGACAGTGGCAGATTTTAAAGTGGCGGAAAATGCGCGTGTGCTGAAACATCGTTTAGGTAGAAAACACGTGTAATGAAACATTTTTAGCGGTTATGACAGTGTCCGGCCATGACAGTGAGGTGAAGTGAAGTGGCGATAGTGCGCGTGTGCGGAAATAATTTTAGCGCGAACGCTGGGCTCCCTGTACGAATGCCAGTGAAGGTGACGGAGACTTGCAACAATTTCCCTGGAGCACCAACATCGACACCATTATCAATGATTTGAGATGAAAGAGACAATCAACACTAGCAGCAGGACATTGTATGATTAACTCGGTTAAAGGATCCTTAGTACAACAAATAGGACTTAACAATGAAAACATCTTAGAGGTGATAAAAACTAAAGTAATGGAGGAATCCTTCAATTCCATGGAAGATTACGAAGCCTTCACTGAGTTTAAAAAAGATGATAGGATCCTCTCCAAGATTGAAAAGTATATTGAAAACAAAGAGTACAATAGCAGTTTTGGCGATCTAGTCCCAGCAAATCTCAACAACGCACTCAAAATACAAATCACAATCTTAGATGAAACAAACCCGGACATGGTAACAAAAACTGTAATGAATCTAACCAACCTTAAGAGTGATGAAACTGCTCAATACTCAATATTTGTAGCTAAGAAAGAAAACCACTATAGCAGTCTTGCACCAACCCACCCTCTGAAACCGCATTCCGAACAACAAAATATTGCAGCGAAGCGCAAGATGCATTTGGAAACAAATGTGCAGTGTTCCCATAGGTATTCTCCCCTGCAATACTACAATGATACATCCATATTAGATGAAGAGAGGCCTCTGCAATCATCCGAAAGTGACACCAACTGTCTTGTAAGTATAAACAAATGACTAGAGGCACAATTTGTTCAAGCTGGGAGCAGCAATCACCCCTCAGCAACCATGTCTATAAATACCCATCAGAACCTATATAATATCGCGATTAAACATATAAATGTTAGAAGCCCTAGAACAAAGATAGATCACATCAAATTGATGATAAATGAGGACTCAATCGACATTCTATGTCTGACTGAAACCTGACTGGAATCTGACATTAACAATACCTTCATCGAGATTGGCGGCTTCAATGTTTATAGAAAAGATAGAGAAAGGAAAGGAGGTGGAACCGTGATTCATGTGCTAGAAGAATATACCTCATTTCAAGTAATGCTGAACGACAACAATGAAGTCGATGACCTTTGGGTGAACATTCAGGAACGAAAAACAGATCGTTTATTGTTGGTTCTCTTTACAGACCACCCAAAGCAAGTGTACAGTCTTTTCAATACATACAAGAAAGATTTCGAGAAACTATTTGCTTAGGAAAGATGCTGTACATTCTAGGAAATTTCAATGCTGAGCAATTGAAATGGAAATCCAACAATACAATATAAAGCCGATTTTAGACAGACTCGGGCTGCATCAGCTTATAAAAAGTGCAACAAGAATAACTCCCGAATCTCAAACTGTATTGGATCTGCTCATAAGTAACAATCCGTCTTCCATTGTTACCACAGACGTGGAGCCCAATTCATTCTCGGACCATCATGAAATAAACTGCACCCGTAACATCAAAAAAGAGAAGAAACAAGTATGCGAAACAACCCTTCTGACAAAAAGAAATTACACCGCGGATGATTTCAGAGCACAACTAGTGGCAAACGTCGAGATGATAAAACCAATACATAACACAAATAACGTCACAGAGCAAGCCCTATCACTCCCAGACTATTTTCTCACATGTCTAATCGCTGTGGCGCCAACGGAAACTAAAACAACGAGAAGCATGCCAGTTAAATGGATTACAAAGAAACTGCGAAACGAAATTGCACTTAGAAAATATCTCAAACGCAGAGGAAAACAAAGCATCAGTTGGTTAGAATTATTTCGAATTCAAAATAGAAGAGTCAAACGAGAAGTCAGGAGAGCCAAAATTTCATTCCATCATGAGGAACGAGAACAGTGCAAAAACAATCAAAAAGAAACGTATAATGTACTGAAAAGAATTGTCTCCTACAAAAATAGATCACCTCGCCTACTTATCTGAAATTTCAAGCAACTTCAGAAAAGTTTAACAACTACTTCGCTGGAGTTGGGATACAGGCTTTTGAAGAGGTAACCCAGGAAGCTTATCAAGAATTACAGAGCGACACAACAGATACACGGAGTCCAAACGCTTCCAATGGAGCCAGCGACCGAGATGCAAACGTCAAATGAAACACAAATTCTACAAGAATAGATGGTTTCGCCCAACGATATCTGAAAGACAGCCCAATAGTTTCCTTGCTTATATCAGCACAGGTATTAACAACTATGTGCCTCCTGTCCTGTCGCGAGTTCGAGCCTCGGCAGGGACACGGCGGTCTTGTGGCGGGGAGATTTGGCGCCTCCCCCCTCTGTGTCCGCCTAGCTTAGTCACCCCCCTAACTAGGGGGAAACGGCTGTATGTCTATACATTAACAACTCCATAACAAGAGATCTGGAAGCATGCAATCATAAAAGAAATTCATCAATCTGGGGACAAGAATGAACCATCCAACTTTAGACCGATCCGTCTTCTGCCTGTCCTATCCATGATTATAGAAAAGGTAATATCTATCCCATTGATTGACTGCCTCTAATCAAACAAGCTGTTCAATGACTGCCGATATGCTTATCGGCGAAAATTGTCAACAGAAGAGCAACTTGTGAACATCACTGAAGATCTGTACAAAATCTTTGATGTGGGGCATGAGGGGCTAATATCTCTGCTGGTATTGCTAGACTTATCGAAAGCATTCGACAGTGTAAGTCATACAATTCTTTTTGGCAAGCTCCGCCACATTGGAATAGACCCTACTTGGTTCGAAAGTTATCTGATGAATCGGCAACAATCGGTAAAACTCGATAACACAACTACGTCAAATTCGACCACAGTTGCCTTTGGGGTCCCTCAAGGTTCGATACTTGACCCTTTGTTGCTCCTGGTTTTTGTAAATGACATCGACCGTAAATTACCAGAAAATCCAGCGAAAATGGTAATGTACGCCGATGACGTTCAAATATAGCTTTCCCGGAAACCGTCAGATCTGGATGCGCTGAAAGACGACGCTGCAACAGCCGTAACTAATTTGAAATCTTGATATGATAAAAATGAACTCAAACTCAACTTTGAAACAACAAAATGCATCTTGTTCGGCTCAAACTCAAAAAAAGCAGTGATAAGGATAGGCAAATCTGATATTCCTGTTGAAGAATGAGTTATAAGTCTGAAAGTATGGTTTGCACCCGATCTTTCCTTCAAACACCACGTAACTACTCTGTTCCAAGTTGAATGAAACACTTTTGTTCCTAAACTCCGCAAAAAAACAATTGGATTTCAAATCAAGATTGCTGATTGTCCACGCTTCAGTATTTTCTCACATTAACTACTGTCTTTCAGTTGGAGGTAAATGCACCAAAACTCAAAAAAAAAGTGCAACGTTGTATAAACTTAGCGGCAAGAATAACATGCGATGGTAACCACAGAAAACGAGACCACGTAAGTCCTCTACTCGAAAAAATACAGTGGCTCAATTTCGACAACAAACTGGCACTCCATCAGTCGATCAGAATTCATAAAGATCTTCTAGAATAACATTCTCCCGTCAGCCAAAGGCACATATATTCTCGAGGTAAAAAGAACGATCGATTCACAAGAAATAATGACACTCTTCACGTTGAACACAGGAAAACAGAAACTGCCTGTAGAGCTTTTTCGATCACTGGACCAAAATCCTGGGACAACCTCCCAACAAGCCTCAATAATCTTAAATCCAACACGTCCTTCAAGAATAGGTTCAATGAACATCTATTGACCGATCAATTCAAAACCGTACCTTTCCCCAATAAACGCAAGCTAAATGCATAATACCAGTTACCAGAAAATGCATTCTGTTCTTCAGCATGTCCGAAAAATACATCACAATAACTCTCAACTTTGAGACACCATCAAATCGTTTTTACTCTGACGATACATATGTTTTCTATGTTGCTTCCGATCACAATTGTCTGTACCTATTACCATAAGTGTAAACTATCGTTTTGTCTATTTTTTATGTTTAAAATGTTTCAATCGTTTTAGTATAATTAAAATACGGACTCAGTCTTTTCAAGGAACGATAGGCAGCTTCTCACTTTGACAAAGGTTAACTCGATTATAAAATAATTCATTGAATTATTTCTAACAATTACCGTACCATGTTTTGGTGATACAATCATTTCCTTTTAAGCTAATATTTTGCTTTGTCTTCTATAACAGAAGTATATTCATCCGGCTTGTGTGCTCCAGCTTTGTATTATTCTGATTGTCAATCATTTAATCATTTCCTAGCGGTCATGAAGTGTGTATTTTGTATATTCAGTTGCTTGGTATGTATTTTTTGTATAACTTTTTCTATATTACTTATGGCACCCATTGACCCCTTCATTATCCATACAATGGTTTAGACCCATCTTTACAATATGTTAGCGCTTTTCTATTTCCCAACCCTATTTTGTTCGTATTTTCTGTAAAATTCATGTCGTCCATCCACACCTTTGAAATCGTACAATAATGTGGACTTCTCATCACAAAATGTTAGCACATTTCGATGTCTCAACCCCATTTTCTCGGGACTCTAACCACGTGCAGGCGCGATTTTTCACCCCATATACCCCAAGTATTTCTTATTTCTCAACCACGTGTGTCACTGGTTTTCCCAACGCAATGTAGTCGTAATTATTTTGTCAAAATAGACATTTTCTGTATGTTTACTTATGATACTGTTGTAAATAATATTTCACTCCATGTAATTAATTAATTAAAAATTGAATTATTTTCTAAAAAAGTGAAAACCCATTGCCAAACGATGGAAATAAATTATTTAATAATAGTAATATAATTACACAATCGTGCATATTCCCGGCAAATCAAATTGCATTAGCGATTGTCTTTCACGACTGCCGTTAGCAGAGTCAAAAGATGACTTGGAACCCACTGAACTCGTATTGTTGTTGAGAGATTTGGAATCATAGAGTCACTCAGCGGATGACATAAGCGTGGAATCCCAAAAGGATTCACAGCTATCACAAGTCAGGCATTACATTATGCATGATTTCCCAACAATGGTAGAGGAGGTCATCAAATGATTCCAGAAGGCTAAGAATAACCTGTTACTGTTCAATAACTGCATAATGTATTGTAACAGGGTGCTGGTCCCACGACGATACAGACACAAGGTCACAGAACTGCCACATGTAAGTCACCCAGGCATTTCAACAATAAAAGGGATTGCCCGTTCGTTGGTATGGTATCCTAAAATAGATGAAAACATTGAGAACTTTATTAAAGTGTGTAGCAAATGCGTGGCGAATGCCAGAATCCCCAAACAGACTTCAAAGAGTAAGTGGCAACGACCCATAAATAAATGGTCGAGGTTACACATTGACCATTGTCGTGGTTTGTGCACTGAGGCGGAGTTAGTGAACAGTGTAAGTTTTGTAACAATAGAGGTGTTTGATACAATATTCTCTCGTAATGCCTTACCATGCTCCATAGTGTCAGACAATAGCAGCTCATATGGAGCATGGTAAGGCACAAAAGGCTATTGAGCATGTGAGGCCTGCGCCTTATCACCTGAGCTCAAATGGTCAAGCTGAACGCAGCGTAGGCATAATTAAAAGTGGCCTGAGGAAAGCCACAGGTACTGTAAAAGAACGGTTACAATATGTGTTATTACATTATCGCAACATCTTTAAATTGTTGACGGTATGTAACGGAAAAGGAGCGGATTAATCCTAGATATGCCCCAGAAAAATGTCATATAAAAACTAAAAGTTACTAGGTTTCAAGTAGGGGACAATATACATGTGCTAAACTTGAGACAAGGCCCTAAATGGCCAGATAGCGAAGTTAAGAAAAAAAATTGTAGTAATATGTATAAAATTTATGTAACTAAACTAGATGCTATAAGGACTAGTCATGTCGAACAGCTGTTACCAGGAAACACCCAACCTCGTGACGACGTGACTAAAGGGAACATTTATCTGGAAGAATGCTAGAGTTACGTGAACGAATGCAAAATGAGAATTCTAGTGGCAACTCATCTGTGAATGATCGGTATGAATGCGGTGACGAATCTAGACAGAGAATGACTGATACACCCGCTATACAAAAGGAACCAATGCAGGAAATACCAAATAAAGACCAACCAAGACGTTCCGGCAGAGAACGTCGTCCAGTTGATCGATACATAGCTGGAAATAAATCGTAAATTGCATGGTAAATATAAATGATGTAACTGACCATGATAGAGACCAATGTTCGGTCCTGTATAATACGGTCGTATGGTAAACTCCTCTTAGAAAGAGGGGGAGTGTCATGTCCCCATACTTGGGTAATGTGAATTCGTAACGAAGGAGATTTCCGGAAAGTAGACGGTCTTCAATAACACCCTTAATTTATTAGACATGCACAGGCCGGAAGGTCGTGTAGTATAGTCCGACAAGGTAATTTATAATAAGATAACCTATGAGCAGCAAACAAGATGATCTGAAGCGAACGGAAATCATTTGGGCGCATACAGCAATTAAGGTGACGCTCGGTAGAGGGACAACAACATCATAGGCCACGCTTGTGGCGGATGTGAAATGTATGGAGCAGCAAGGGATAGTGTAAGAGAGTGAGTGTTGACTCGACCCCGATACCGACTGGCTGCTTGCCTGTTCTCGTTCCCCTCACACCTAACTTAAACTCTCATTTTCTCGACTTGTATAAATTGTATAGATACAAATAAATCATATACACAACCCAATCCAATTGTTTGTCTAGAACTCTTCAGAAAACAATATCTTAAGATATAACATCAAATAAAATTCCATTAGCTACGAGTATACTGCATCGCTTTACGTTGATATATTAGTTTTATTTTAAAAATGTATTTTGAGAAACCTTTCTTATTTCATTACTCTAAATTAAAATGCGATCATTATTGCTGGCTCCAGGACCTGAAATGCACGAAATATTTTGAGTCATCCGGCATTAATTGGTCCAGTAATTACAAAACAATGCTGCAGGCAAATTATTAAAATCACGATATATTTTCTGGCTTGCAGTTTATATTTGTCGATTGTCCAGTCATTTGTTTGTTTGAGAATTCTTTGTTACGTTATTGATTTACGTTTATGCATCCGCTTCTTTTCATGTGTGTTGGTAATTATAATAAAGCCGTCGCAATAACATATTTAACAATAAATGTAGAACAACGACAGGATTCCTTGTTCATTAATTGGCATTAAGCGACCCCTTCGAAACGTGGTGTGCCTGGTGATGTGCCTGGTGATGCGCCTGGTGATGTGCCTGGTGATGTGCCTGGTGATGTGCCTGGTGATGTGCCTGGTGATGCGCCTGGTGATGTGCCTGGTGATGTGCCTGGTGATGCGCCTGGGGATGTGCCTGGTGATGCACCTGGTGATGTGCCTGTTTACAAGTGTTTACAAGTGTATGAAGGCAACAACAGGCCTTTTGGCCCAAACTGGGTTGCCTTTTAATAGAAAGAGGTAAGTTCTGAAGTAGAACCACTAAGATAGCGTCTTTTGTTGGTGTATTTTCTGTTTTAATAGACCGAGAAAGGGAAAGTTTGTTGAAGGAAATAACATTTAACAATGATTATCGAAACAACTCAAACAAGCACCTGAAGATAAGCCACCGACCACATCAACA
>SDVV010005349.1:0-19304 GCA_016164225.1 Gammarus roeselii | reverse complement strand
GACGCACTGGTGACCATGCACTGTGACTTCGTCTCGGATGTCACACTGGTGATCGACGCGCTGGTGATCATGCACTGTGACTTCGTCTCGGATGTCACACTGGTGATCGACGCACTGGTGACCATGTACTGTGACTTCGTCTCGGATGTCACACTGGTGACCATGCACTGTGACTTCGTCTCGGATGTCACACTGGTGATCGACGTACTGGTGATCATGCACTGTGACTTCGTCTCGGATGTCACACTGGTGATCGACGCAATGGTGACCATGTACTGTGACTTCGTCTCGGATGTCACACTGGTGATCGACGCACTGGTGATCATGCACTGTGACTTCGTCTCGGATGTCACACTGGTGATCGACGCACTGGTGACCATGCACTGTGACTTCGTCTTGGATGTCACACTGGGTATCCATATACACAGTGACGCCGTCTCGTGTATCGTACTGGTGATCCATGCGCTGTGTCATCGTCTGTGATGTAACACTGGTGATCCATGCACTGTGATATCGTCTCGTATGTCGCACTAGCGATCTATGCGCTGTGACTTCTTCTTGAATGTCTCACTGGTGACCATGCACTGTGACATCTTCTCGAAAGTCTCAAGTGAACTGAGCTTTATTCCACATGACCCGATTCCCCTGTTGAATCGACAGTATCGAGGCCACGGCTGTAAAACCGTTGTAAATACAGTGTACTTTTAATAATTTGTTTAGATGCATTATTTGGTATTGGCGTTTGCTTGAAATGTGTACATGTTGCATTCCTTGTGTACAGGAGAGCACTCACAGCGTCGAGGTGTGGGTGGCGAGCGTTGTGGTAGTTCTGCGGGTGATGGTCACCAGTTGCTCACCCGTAAACCTTCTAACTCGACTTGGGGAGCTTGGGCTCTCCATGCATTATGTCCCCGCTGAAGAGATGACATCGTCATTGAACCCTTCTTCTCCGGCTCCTGCTCCCAACACCCCTACTGCTTTTGCCAGCTTTAGCAACTATAGCCCCGTCCGGAGGAAACTTGCCACTGAACTCAGAAGCCCAGTCTGCAATAGGAAGGAATCGACAGACTCTCTACACAGCAATGATGGTGTTTCTCCAACTGACGCCATTTCTACTCCAAGTAAAGGGACTGCTTTCGAAGGCTGCAAAGGACAAAACATAATGAAAACTTCTACAAGAACGGCCACGCCCATTTCCGTGACTACACAACCAGCTTATTCGGATCCTCTGAATGTCACTCAAGGAGACATTAAACCGGACACAGCTATAGCCAGGTCGGTGTGTAAAATAAAACGTTTATCTTTGTACAGTAGAGCTAGAATGTTCATAACCAATTTTAGACAAACAGAAAATATGAGAAATTTGTTTACGTTAAACATCTCAACACAATGAAAATTATATCTGTTGTGTGCTTTTAGCAGCCATGTTATAACCCTAATGCCTGTTTTAAAATTTGTACCTAAACTTAAAGTAATAACTTAACTAGTCCAGTTTGTTTCTTAGTTGTAGATGAAACTTAGAGATATTTTTTTGCTACTGTACAGTTTTACAGGGCAACTATTGACCTGTGGCTATGATGCTATATTTAAATATTAATTTTCATGGTACTTTACATGAGGTCCCGCTGTTATGAAGAAGCCACCACGTGTTTTATTATAACAAAAATAGACGTAGACGCAAAACTGCCTAGCCCATGGTGGATGGTGACTCTTGGTAAGACCATCGTTACACTCTTCCTCACACGCTGACTCCGCACAAATTCTTAGTCCTTCAGTCTAGAGTGAGCTCAG
The DNA here is from genome assembly GCA_016164225.1 of Gammarus roeselii. NCBI lineage: Eukaryota > Metazoa > Arthropoda > Malacostraca > Amphipoda > Gammaridae > Gammarus > Gammarus roeselii. Next base: position 17,513 of record SDVV010005349.1, on the reverse strand, counting down.
AGCCAAGAGTCAGCAGTAGGACCCCAACAGACTCAACTGGTTTACCCCCACCCTATTCAAAGTGCCGGAGTCTCCATCCCGTTACACAACAGATCACCAATGCACAGCTAAGCTCTTCAGCACTTCGTCTAACTTTTTCATTCACAATTCTTCTTCATTCATATACCTTGTCTAAGTGTTCTATTCAGTTGTCCATTCATCGCCATTTTCGAGATAGAGCAAATTGCATTCCCGTTTCAATTGATAACTTTTCTTATCAGAGAATAGACTATTTAGCACAAGTTTGTCACTTATTTGTGTTGGGACCGGAAACTGCGCGTAAATTTCTTTCTTATTTATTGGGGGTACAATTAATGTTTACTCGGTAAGGCTGGTCAAGAAGCCACTCACATGTGATGGGTGTTGAGAGCCATCGTCCAACACGAAGAAGGAGGGTCCACCATCCGCCACTCAGACCCCTGGTCAAATCCAGGGGTCTAATGATGGGTAGGAATAACCTCCAACTAAGAGGGGCTTGTAACCGTGCAGAAGCGCTCCGAACAAGAATACCCAAAACAACTAACTCTGGCTCCTCCAAGATGTTTCCACCGCCAGATGATGGTGCCTCGGTCGGAGAATACGGCACCGGTAATCGCATCAGGAAGTTGGTCACGAGTGTGCATGAACTGCAAAATATCTTATACAAAGTAACTGGCCGTTCCGAGCAACTAACTTTGAACTGCACTGCAGCATCCAGTACCATCGATGAACGTCTTACAAACCTAGAGGACTATGTCGCAACTAGAGTCCCTCAACATAATGAACTCTTGCATAAATAACTTACCAAAGAAACGCAAACCTATAGAGTGTCTCGACATACACCTGCAATTAAAATTTAACGACTCTCTACCTCAAACCACCCCAACTGAACTTGAAAAACAACAAAAGGATTGAATATCTGTTTAGGTGCAATGTCATTTGTTGAAGAAAAATGGAAAATAACAATACACTGATCTTGTGTTCCAAGTTTTCATCACCGTGATCAGTTCTGACGATGACATATGCTTCTCAGATATATCTACTTGAAAATAACTTATAACTAAGGTTATGGACCTCCACGTTCCCCCAATCAAAAGACATAGTTGAAGGACATTCTGTATCTCCATTGTTCAATGTATCAAGACATAAAAATGTTACGTTGGACTTTTGGTTTCAAGAAAAGTAAGTAATTCAAGTAAGGACAACACATTTTTACTTAATCATGAGAATTTACTGTTTCAATTGGCATTCAGTGTAATAACTGGGAGTAGAAAATATCCAAGGTGAGATTGTATATTACGTTGGGACTAACTGCATAGTTAAAGTGACATGTTACATATACAGAGGAAAAAAACATCGAAATGAATCATAAAACTTTGGTCTAATAATTCACAGGTTTCTACATGAGGAGATAACTGGAAATTTAAGTGTATGAACGGGGAATAAAATGAATTAAAGCATCCATAGAATGAAACTGATGAATAACAAATAGTTAACAAGGTTAATGACATAGCAGAAGAAAATTACAATCTAAAAATGTCTGCATGTACTTGCTAAAACGGGTTTAATTTCAGTTTAGGTTTGAAAGTACCTATATGGCACCCTGTCCTTATATCTATAGCAATCAAATTCCAAGTTAGAAATAGTTGTAACCGTGTTGACGAGTTTTGGTGGATTAGCAAATCCGTATTGCTATGATGGTTATACATCGGCGTATTTTAATGAAAAAATCTTTAGGTGTGTAAGTTGAACGATTCAGAAAGGGATGAATATGTAGTATTTCAAAAGACTTTGAACAGGAGTCGTTAGACATTTTCAAAATTTGTTAAGGATGCATTGCGATTTAGATAATATAATTTATGTTATCTCGATTCTCTCAATAAAAAGCTACTTATCTATAATGTAGTATAAGTTGAAGTGTTAGTGTGCATTTCTGCTTTTTATTCGATTGAATTTTGATGAGGGAAAATTACCAAGACGATCTTGAGAAAATCTTGTTAACATACATTGAAAGAAATTTTCAACCGTTTTCGATACTTTTCTGTCAACATTTTCTGAGAAATTTCGAAATCTTGAGTTTTTCATTTATTTGTTACTTCTCATGTCGTCGACTTTTTGACGAAATTCGACGTTCTTGTCTTTCCACCTTATGCGACAATCCGAACGCCTTCCAACCCTATATAATAAGGGAGGTCTTCTTTACCCCGGCATTCATGAGGGCTGGTGAAAGTAGCTTCCTGTCAGAACAACTGAAGCAACTTCCAGCGTGGGACTTGGGTAAGCAGTGGGGTTCAGATTTTTTGGATTGTGATGTAAAGGGAACCGTTTAGTAATCGTTATTGCTTTAAGATAGCAGGGGGCAGAGGAGGCCCCATATGGCTCTTGCTACATTACAGAGAAATCGTTTTTTATTGAGAGAACAGAAATAACAGAAGTTATATTCTGTTTCATTTTGTAAGAGCCATAGTGTTAGCATAGGGAAAACCATCATGTAGCGCAAGCTGGACTAAGCCAGAAGAGCACAGAAATTGGATCATCATAATCTGAGTGTCCTCCAACTTCTTCACCTTCTGTTCTGATTCGAACCACGTCGTTGGTGATCCGGTCTCTCAGCATTACTCCAGCCATGCTCCTCAAACATTTCATCTCGAAAACATTCTGCCGTCTTCTCCCCTCTGCTCTCACTCCCAAGTTTCAGCTCCATAGAGCACAGTTGGGACAACAACGCCGTCTTACAGCCCTCTCCTTGCTTTCTTCCCCAACGTCCTACAGCTCATTACACTCTTTAGTGCACCCAACACTTTACATCCCTTCATCACTCGCGCCTTCACTTCAGTTTCCACAAGTTCAATTTTCTCCACATGGGAACCCAAATACTTAAAACACTGAACTTCCTCCATGAGCTCTCCATTTAGGGTGAAACAAATTTTGCTAGCATCGATATTCCTTGAGCATCTCATTACTTTACTCTTACCGACGTTCACTCGAAGCTTCCTCCTCTCACACACTCTACCAAACTCAGACAGTAGCCTACATAGCTTCTCCTCTGAAGCCGCAACCAGGGCCGTATCATCAGCAAATAGCTAAACTGCCAACTCCGCCCATTCGCTTCCAACAGTTCAAAGTCACGACCCAGCACACTCGCGTTCACCTCCCTGACCACTCCATCCATATAGAGGTTGAACAGCCAGGGAGACATCAAGCAGCCTTGTCTCAGTCCCACTTTCACTGTGAACCAATCGCTCACCTCGCTCCCCACTCTGACACATGCTCGGCTGTCAGCATAGAAACTCTGCACCGCTTTCAACAGATGTCCGCCCACTCCATCCAAACGCAACACCCTCCACAGCGCTTCCCTGTCAATCTTGTCGTATGTCTTCTCCAGATCCATGAATGCCCAGAACACATCCTTTTCTTTTGCAAGGTATTTCTCACATACCTGTCTCACTGCGAAAATCTGATTGGCACACCCTCTACCACTCCTTGGGCCACACTGTTCCTCTCCAATTGCGCAGTCCGTACTGTCGCTAATCCTTTTGATCAGCACTCTTCAGTACAACTTACCAACCACACAAAACAGACTGATACCTCTTGAGTCGCAGCATTCATTTTTATCTCCTTTGCCCTTATATAGCGGAACAATGCAGGCACTGCGTTACTCAATCGGTACGACGCCTACCACAAAACACAAGTTCAGTAACCTTACCAACCATTCGATAATCGTTATTCCACCCTTCTTCAGGCACTCTGTCGCAACGTCATCCAAACCAGGGGCTTTCCCTGATTTCATCACGTCCACCGCCTCGTGCACCTCTTCCCTGGTAATGTCCGTCACAAGTCTTTCTCCCAAACCTGGCATCCGAGCACCACTACCTATAGCAATTATGTCAGCCTCTCTGTCATCCTCGACATTTAGCAACTGATCAAAAAACTCGGCCCCCCTCTTCCGTACATCACCACTTCCCAACAACAACTGGTCGTTTTCATTTTTCACCACTTCCTCCTTTCCGGTCTCTCTCTTCCTCACCCTCTTCACATCTTTCCAGAACATCTTTTCGTTCTCCTCAAAATTTTGGCACAACCGTCTGCCCCCCCCTGGCATCAGCGTCCCTTTTGGCTCTCCTCACCACCCGCTTCACCTCGTTTCTCTGTAGCTTTCATAAGCCACCACCGACTTCACCTACAACCACTCCTCAAACGCTCCACTTTACCGTGCCACCGCCAGTTTGACCTCCTCGTTCCACCACTCGCAGCCTTTCCTTCTGCACCCGCCCACACGACGCGCACCACACACCTTCTTCGCACATCTCATCAACGCATCCCTTAACGTCTTTCATTCTTCCTCCACATCTCTTAGGTCCTGTCCTCTCACGTTGTCATATTCATCCTTCAACGCCTGCTGGAACTCCTCGGCTCTACTTTTCACATTCAGTCCACTCACTTTCACATCCTCTCTTCCTCCTCCCAATCGTTTTGTGCCCTCTTACTTCTGCTCCACTCTTAATATACCTTACACCAGCAGATGGTCAGACACTCCTCCACCCTCCCCTCTCAACACCCGCACATCTAACAGCCTCCCCACCACTCACCTCGATATCAGCTCAAAATCCATCAGTGCTCTCTCCACTACTGTACCATAGGCCATCCTTACCCATGTGTACATGTGGATATCTCGCTTTTCGAACAAACTGTTCCCGACCACCAACTTCTGCTCCATACACAGACCTATCAGGTTTTCTCCACAGTCATTTCTACCGGGAACGCCATACCTTCCTGTCACATTCTCTACCACTACATCTCCAACTCTTGCTTTAAGGTCGCCCAGTACAACTACATTGAAATGACCTCCAAAACTCTCAATACACTCACTCAGGTCAGTCCAGAATTGCTCCCTCTTCTCTTCACTACTCTTGCTGCCAGGTCTGTAAGCACTTACAAATGCCCATCTTTCTACGCCTAACCTAATCTTTACCCACATTAATCTTGCAGACACCTCCTTTCATTCGGTAGCGCTACTAGCCAACCGATCACTATATCAAGACCACACCTTCTCGTGCCCAACCTTCCTCCACCCCAGACTTTTTTCCACTTACCACACCAAACTCCCTTCCGCCCTTACCTTTCCACTTCGTCTTGCTCTGCGCCAACACATCAAACTTTCTCCTCACAAACATCTCACCAATCTCTCCTCTTTACCTCATTCGTTTTACAGTCACGCACATTCAGCGACCCTAACAATAGGGTTCGGAGAGGCGTGAGCCTTTCTTCCCCCCCACTTGTCTTGCCGTCTTTGAGGAAGGGTGTTACAGAGAATGGGATTCCTAGCCCCTTCGCCCCGCCCCTTTCAGTCGCCTTTTACGACACGCAGGGGTTACGGTAGCACGATTCTACTCCCGGCTATGGGGCGCTCTTTTAGTCGCTTCCTACGACACGCGGTGGATACGGTAGCAAGATTTTAAAGCCTCGTTAAAGATGAAACATAGAAATCACAATGGAAAAAATGACGTCTAATGACTTGAATCAAACATAAAAAGGTAACTACAAAAGACCAAACATATGAAAATAAAATTGATAGTGACCTTGCTACTGTTAAGTTTCAATTGTTTTTAAGGGTACTGACCAAACAGTAAGTAACATAAATAATAAACCTAATCTATATGGCAACAAGTTCCCCAAAAGTCTGTAATAAAGTTAATAACACTATCTGTGCAGGCTATGAATAAAATGAATCAATATTTTGAACTTCCTTTAATTGATTATAGACGAAATCTATTTTAATCCTATTATGTACGAAATTATTTCATCGTTGTTAATTACTTAGTCATTCCCTAGGCTAAATATCATGACTTCAGCTTGTAAATTAATCTACACATCAAGGATTCAATTAATTAAACTGATTGAAGACATCAGGCAAGTCAAACCTGTGTGATATATTTAAAGTTCACACATGTTGGTCGATTTGAAGAAAAATATTTTGTTACAACTCTGTCTGTAATGGCTTTTCAAGCATTTATACAGATAACTTACATGCTTTCTTTTATTTCTATCAATATCAAATTCTGTCAATTGTGTCATTTGTGAAAAGGTTTTACAATTATTTGAAAAAAAATCCAAACTTCTTTTAAATTCCAAAAATTGTGAGGGTGAAACTACTTATGGCCAGGCTGCATCTCATCCCACAACTGGATTAATATAGCAAGATCTAGCCAAATTCCCTATTTAATGTTTATATCAGCTAATAGTAACATATCATCAAACTGATTAAAATGGATAATAACCAGCATCATTGAATGCACTAGCTATCAACACTTCAGCTATGTCACATCCGATCAGCTGTCTGACTGGCTTTGGATATCCGAGGTCACTCTAAAATTCGAGTATATATAGTTATTCAGCTGATGGCAGTGCCTGAAGTGTGCATGGTTTGGTACCCTAGAGCAACCACCATGAGCATAATATGCTCATAATGGTTGCTGTCATACAGGGTCCTACTAGAGGTGCTGAGTGTGTGCTGTAGTGAGGTGTGGCGCGTGTGGTATCTCCATCACTGATGATGGTTGCTGTCGTGCGCGTTCCTACTGGAGGTGCAGCTGCGTGCGGCACCTGCATCACTAATAATGGTTGCTGTCGTGCAGGTTCCTACTAGAGGTGCTGCGCGTGTGCTGTAGTGAGGTGCGCAGCGTGTGGTATCTGCGCTGCCAGGCCGGTGAGAGTACCACAGCAGCTGGTCCTGAGGACGACTCATTCACACACCTTCCTCACGAGCAAGATGAGAAGCTGCTGGCGCTACTAGCCCACCAACTCATGTTGCAGCTCCTCTGGATGACTGATCACGGTAAAGTTGCCCCGGGCTAGTGAAATGCTCATTTTTTTGTTTGAGGTTGTATGATGTATGTAGCTAACCTGCCGGATAGAAACTCTTTTACATGAATTCACTAAATATCCTGTATTTTGCTGTGCTTAAATCACTGGACTACCTCTACTTAAATTGTTCATTTTTAATGCAGTGGCTTCTTACTCTTCATAGTCTGAAGGAACTATATGTTTCTGGAAACTTTTTCTGAAAGTCATGTGAATTGCTGAAGACTGTGACTGCAAGAGCGATGTTGAATTTTGAGTCCCTTTGGCTCCTCGAGTACCAAGCGTTTTTCAAGTTGCAAAACCTGTTAGAAAGCCCCTTCCCCCCCCACCCTCCTCGCAGACGAGTGGTCGGTGGTGTCGGAGGCTCTCCGCGCCGTGTGCGTCACCACCGGTGATCAGGGAGGCGCCGGTGTGTTGGCGGAGGTGTGCGAGTGTGTCGCCAGCGTTCGCACGGCTCACCCCTCACTGACGCTCCTCTGTTGCCAACTACACGCCGCTCTCCATCTGCCGGGTCTCCAGCTGTGGCCGCTGGTACTTCGGTCACGACGTAGGAAATCTGCGACCTTGGTTTGCTCGGCGCCCTCCAACGGGGCCAACGGGTAAGTCTATGAAATTTAGTATCCATATGTCATTTAGTCAATTTGCTTTGACTTGACCGCGTGTGTTGGTTTCCAATCATTCGACCCTAGTTGCTCGATTACTCTAAAAGTTGCTCTTGATCAACAGATCGGTAGTTTGCATTGATCTGTTTTCGCGGCTAAAAAAATGTGTATCCCAGTTCATTGTTTAATTTATTATGGAATGTTGAAGATTTGTTTAATCTGTGGATCTGTTTGCCTCATTTATTGAGGGTAGCTTTGAAGCTTCCCCGGGACCATATGCAGAATATTTCCAGATTGCTGATTTGCGTTGAGTGATGGTGATCTGAGAATGGTGTTCAAGGTTGTATCTTGAGTGCCGTAGCTCATATGGGCGTCCGTTCCCGTGCGCTAGTAAATCAACACGTCTGATCGGGTGGTAGTGTTCAGGGTCGTATATGCCAGAGCGCTAATAGATCAACACCTGTGATGAGTGGCAGTGTTCAGTGTCATCCCTCCGTCGTTAGAGAGTCGTCCATCCTAGTGCGCTAATAGATCAACATCTCTGTTCTAGTGGTAGTGTTTGGTGTCATCCCTCCGTCGCTATATGGTCGTCCATGCAAGGGCGCTAGTAGATAAACACCTCTGATCTAGTGGTAGTGTTATGCATCCTCCCTCTGTGGCCAGAGGGTCGCCCATCCCAGTGCGCTAATGAAACAATACTTCTTATCTCGTGATGGTGTTTAGGGCCGTCCCCTCTTCTTTAGAGAAGTGTCTCCTCAGGCTCTAATATTGCCCAGTGCCGTATCCTGTTACTTGAGGGTGTGTCTTGACAGGCTCTTCCTGTGTTCAGTGCCGTCTCCTGCTACTTAACGGAGTGTCCTGACAGGCTCTAATAGTGTGCAGTGCCGTCCCTTGTTATAAGAAGAGTCCTGACAGGCCCCAATTGTGTTCATTGACTTGACTCGTTTCATAGAGGAGTGTCCTGACCGGCTCTCCACCCTCAGGTCTGTGTCCAGCGTGGGCCCCTCTGGCTGCCTATCCCTCCAGTACCTGCGCGAGACAGCCCTGCTGCTCTTTGTGCCCTATGTTGTGAGTTCTCAAACAAGCATTGCCATAACTTGCTTCATATTAGACATATAGTCATTTAGTGGAGTAGTTTAGAAGCGGAAACCTAACATTGTATGACATGCCCATCTCTTTTTGCCGCTGCGTTTAGCACTATGGTCTTTAGACCCAATGCTAATTTTTTTTCCTCCTTATATAGACGAAAACTGTGATTCAGACTATCCATAGCATACCTTCCGATCCGATGGGTCAGCGCCACAAGCTTTAATTTTTTCTCTTTATGTACAGAGGTACTCCAGGTTAGGACCTGGGGTACCACTAATGGAGGTGTACAGATACAAATGCAAAGCCGAATCCCCCAGAGGAGAGTCGCCATCAGCAAGGCGCGCCTCACAATCCTCCCATGAACTGACACATACAAAACCTCAGACCTTTAGCGCTGAAGGGTGCGACCAGACACTCCGGGTCAGAAGTGAGGTACGAATTCAGAGTCTGTCGCGGCGCCTGATAACTTATGCGAGTTTGTCCCTGCTGCGTCGTAATTGCCCGGCCCTTCCCCACTCACGTCAATCCCTCTCATCAACGAGACTCCACGAGCGGAAAAGCGCATCAGGGCCACGTCAGAACGCATCCACTCACGCTTATTCAATACACGCTCACGTGCTACGAGAATGTGTAATGAAAAAGCCTCTATAACGAGAGGGGTGAACACCCTTATTTCCCCTCAGACTCTCCTCTTCTTCTCTCTTCACTATCTCTCCATTCTGTATCTATCTATTTCTATCTCAATTTGGGATCAAACTGGCGGTGGCACAAAAAAGCTTTTGAGGGGTGGTTGCAAGCGAGGTTGGTTGTGGCCTATGACAAGTATAAAGAGGAAAGGAAGAAGTAAAGAGGGTAGTAAAGAGAGCCAGAAGGAACGCTGATGCCAGGTGGGCGGGCGGACGATTATACGAGAATTTTGAAGAGAACAAAAAGATGTTCTGAAAAGAGGCGAAGAGGCTGAGGAACGAAGAGACCGGAAGAGACGAGTTGTTGGATGTCGAGGGTGACAGAGAAGCTGACATCGTTCTGTGGATAGGGGTGCACTTATGCCGATGTTTGGAGAGAGACTTGTTGCGGACATTACTAGGGAAGAGGTGCGAGAGGTGATGAAAGCTGAGAAAGCGCTCGGTTTGGATGGTATTACGACCAAGTTCCTTAAAAAAAGGTATAGCAACGATTGTCAAATGGCTGGTAAGGCTACTGAATCTTTTACTTTGTAGCGGCGTGGTGCCGATTGAGTTGTGCGGTGCTTGCATTGTTCCACTGTACATGGGCAAAGGGGATGAATATGAGTGCTGCAACTAAAGAGGAATCAGTTTATTATATGTGATCGGTAGTTGTACGGGGAAGTGCTGATCAAAAGGATTACAGACTGTGCGGATGGCGAAATTGGAGAGAAGCAATGTTGCTTTAGGAGTGATGAAAGGTGTGCTGATCAGATTTTTGCAGTAAGACAAATCTGTGAGAAGCACCTTGTGAAGAGCAAAAAATGTATTTTGCGCCTTTATGGATTTGAAGAAGGCTTACGACAGGAATGAAAGGAAAGCGCTGCTGATGGTGTTGCGTTTGTATGGAGTGGGCGGATATCTGTTGAAAGCGGTGCAGAGTTTCTATGTTGTCCGCCGATCATGTGTCAGTGTGGGAAGCGAGGTGAGAGATTGGTTCCCAGTGAAAGTGGGACTGAGTCAAGGCTGCGTGATAGCTGTTCAATCTCCATGTGGATGACTGGTGAGGGAGCTGAACGCCAGTGTATTGGGTCGTTGCTTGGAGCTATTCGATACGAATGAGCGGAGTTGGCAGTTGAGCCAGTTACTGTTCACGGATGCGGATTCTGAGCAGAAGCTGTGTAGGCTAGTATCGGAGTTTGGCAGTGTGTGAGAGGAGGAAGCTTCGAGTGAACGTGGGTAAAAGTAAAGTAATGAGATGCTCGAGGATGAGCGCTCGTCACTAGGATCAGCGTCAGCTTTCACTGCTGAACTCATGACCATTGCCGATGCCCTCTCGGCGGCTGATACTCTTCCAGATGCCAATATCTTAATCTTCAGTGATTCGCCCAGTGCGCTTCAAACCCTGGAGATCTTAAACAATTGCCACCCTGTTGTTTCAGCAATTTTGCGCTGGCTTGTGCGATTGTCCTCAAAGAAACAAGAACGATCGTTTGTGATGGGTACCGGGCCACTGTGGGGTGGTGGAAAATGAACGGGCGGACGGAGCGGCGCGAAGAGCTGCAGCGGCGCCTGGCCCAGCCGAACATCGTCCACTCCCATGTAAAGACTTCTACCTAGCAGCGATTAAAAGAGCTGTGCGAAATAAGTGGAACATGGAATGGTCTGATGTTCCTATGAGCAATAAATTGCGTACTATTAAAGACACCCCCATACCCTGGGTCTCATCAAGCAACCGATCCCGACGGATTGAGGTAACTCTATGCCGATTGAGAATAAGACATAGCAGACTAACGCACAGACACCTAATTTAGGCGTCGCCACCTCCTTACTGCATGGACTGTCTAGTCCCTCTCACAATAGCCCATGTCTTGACAGAATGCCCCACATAAACGGAATGTCGGCGCACCTACTTCCCCAGGAGCCGGTTCCTGGACCTTCCTAATATACTCCGCCTAATGCTTACCGAGTTCCCTCAGAGACAATTCAGTGCGGAACCACTTCTCAGCTACCTTCAAGAAACCGGCCTCTTAACTGAAATCTGATCTGTTGTGAATTGATCATGCTAAATCTTACTAACCAATGAACTCTTCCATTCCGGAGGACCACCGCTTTCTTTGCTCACTTTGAGTAGGATACATTTGTGACCTCTCTATATATCTCTATAAACAGTAGTGACCTGAGCATGCTGTGAGTCGAAACAATTCCGGAGACTGAGGATGATTTGTCGATAATTTAATACAGCGCTGGCTGCTGGTTTGAAGTTCGGTGCGTGTTGGACTTTTTACTCCAGTGCACTAAAAAGCCTTGACACTCTATCTAATCTTCTCAGCTACCTAGGAAACCAGCCTCTTAGCTGAAATCTGATCTGTTGTGAATTGATCATACCTAATTTTACTTACCGATAGGCTCGTCCTTCCCAGCGGACCACCGTTTGCTTTGCTCCGTAGAGTAGGACACATTTGTGACCTCTCCCTATAAACAGTTGTGACCTAATCATTCCGTGAGTCGAAGCCATCCCGGAGACTGACGATGACTTGATGCAGCACTGGCTGCTGGTTGGACGTTTGATGCCAGGACATTGACTCCAGTGCACTAGAAAGCATTGACACTCTAATCTATTCTAATCCATGGTTAAATCCTTCTTGTATCCTGATCGTTTTCGGTTCTTTCTGTATTGCGGCACTGGAGCTCCCGGTACCCCCCGGCTATCTTCTGCGGAGGTCTCTCTTATTCACTCTTCATAGACCTTCTTGGTTGATCCGTACTCGTTCCTGGTTGGTTCGCTCGATTTTGGGCTATCCACACTTTGCTGTTTCATCTGTCCTTGGCATTTCACTCTCCAAATCTCTTCCACGACCCTGCCCTCTCATTTTTGGCTCGAGGCGGCTTTTCTCTAGCAGCGGCCTCTAGAGTTACTCTCAATCACTCCTTACTCTTTGATGTCTGAGATTGGAGTGAACCTCCTTCTCATATGATCGTCGTAGCCTTCCACTCATCCGTTTTCCTCGCTTAAGGTCCCTTCGTCCTGGACTAGGTATGGGATTCGGTTACCTTCTTCTGTGCTCTTACAGACGGGACCCTACTCCGCTCGCGAGCTCACATGGAGAACCCACATTTCCTCTCTGGGTTCGTCCCTCTAGCTACTTTAATTCACTTGAGGTCTGTGCCTTCCGAATGCCTCCACTCGTCTTTTTCTTCTTCCCCTTCGGAGCGTTCAAATATGACACGCGCCCGATGTATCGTCACTCACTTGTCCCTCTTTCAACCTCTTTACATAAATTTGAGCTGTAGTGAATTGATCAGACTTTATCTTGCCTACCGATAGGTTTCTCCAACCCGTAGGATCAATGTTCTTAATTCATTTTGAATCAAAGACGGTCATGACCTCTCCCTTTAATTGTAGTGACTCGAGCATGTCGTGAGCCATAACAAAGTAAAAGGTGGACGATTACTTGTTGACTTCCTGCAGAACTAGTTGCTGGCAAGACGTCCTGTGCCAGAAGATCATTGACTCCAGTGCACTAGAAAGCATTAGTATTCTAATCAAATCTTTGTCCTTCTTTCTCCTATTTACCTCGAAGACTCGCTGCCGTGGCCGAGTGGTGGGCCGCCGTGGTCGAGTGGTTAGCGTATCCGACTGCAGTGCCAGCCTCTGGTGCTGCACGTCGCGACTTCGAGCTTCGGTATAGAGACGTCCGAACTTGTGGCGGGGAAATTGAGCGCTTCCCCCCCTCCGTGTCAGCATAACTTAACCACCCTCCTAACTAGGAGGAAACGGCTGTATGTCTGTACATACATACCTACATGTCTATACTGGCATCCCGCTGCAGCCCCCACTTTTATCTTCAACTCCCAATTTTGCCTGTCACCTCCGGCCTCAAGCAACAGAGCCAGCAGCTTCCTTTTGATTTCGGGATGGGGCGATCCCATTGTCGGGCGTTTTTTAACATCGCTTCATCAACGTTTCCTTGATCTCCGCAAGGTTTCCTGATGCATCCGCACTTTATTTCTCAGCTTTCAGCCTCACTGGTTTCCAGGTGGCTCTGTCCACTTTCACCTTCACACCGTTTCCTCGATCAAGCAGTCGGATTATCTTCTGCGACGAAATCTCTCCCTGCTGCTCTGGGAACGGCGCTTGGAATACCTAACTCGGAGGTACGCCGTCGAGCAATCATACCAGGTTCTGTACCTGAAGGTCACATTTTATCGCAGTTCTGGCCCTACCGTCCCCAGATTGAGGTTCTCTGTCCACTGGCCTTATTCAGTGGGGCCTTCAGAACTCCTACTACTACTTTGCCAATTGTTTATTGGTAATGGACTGACTCTAATCGGACTGTGACCAAGGCTGGGGATCCTCCGGTCTACAGAAATCAGGATTCAAAGGCCACATCAGTGAAAGCTACGGCGGAAGGAGAGGAATTACATTGTTACCAAATGCTTTATCTCCTTTGCCTTACCAAGAAAGGAGCTGTGACCTGGAAAGTGCCTCCTCTCACCCGCGATTCTCCGTGCTGCTTGGGCCCCTTTGTGCGTTGGGTGCTAGGATTCCTCAATAATAATACTGAGGGTCTTTACCTGGGTTACTTTTTTATGCAGGGGCACTAAAAAAAAAGGAGTTGCCGCGCTGACCTTTTGCTAGGTAGGTATGCTATGGTTAGCCTAGATCACAGATTGTGCCGAGTTAAAGCGGTAACGAATTATCATTGGCTCTAAAGGCCACAGCGCTTTCCTTACCATGACGAAAGAGTTGCAGCATTTAGTAGCAATGCAATACATATGCCATTTTGTTGATGTTATTTAATCTAATATTCTTTGAAAAATCACTCCTTGTTCTAAACTCTTTGATTGCTTTGTGCTAAAGTATTACTGAAAGTGAGGACGCTTCCTAATGTTTGATTCGTTTACATCAACCAACAATTGAAATCATACCATAATTATAATAGCCTAAGCCGTGAACAATTAGGTCGTCCCTCAGCATCTATCTGGCCGCATCATTCTTTCTCGTATCCCCTTGGCATATGTAAGGTTCACAAGCCGCACGGAGTCACGGCCCAATCGGGCGAAGGAGGGGGGGGGGGGATGAACACCCTTATTTCGCTTCAGACTCCCCTCTTCTTCTTTTCTCCCCCATTGTAAACCTGCTTGACTTTGATTTACCCTATTTGCATCTCTAGTTTAGTTCAAATTTCCTTCAACTTCCCTTCAACGCCTTCTTAACATCTCTCCTAATATTCGTTGAGCACGTAGGCACACACACACCTACACACACACGCACACATACGCGCACACCTACACACGCGCACGCACCTACGCACGCATGCGCGCGTTACACACATACCGTTTCTAAATATTCTCTTTTCCGGTGGCTAATAACAGCCATGTTGCGCTCTTTCTTTCATGCAAACTTTTTCTATGACTTCCTTTTTCTTCTTTCCATCCTTGCTGGTCTCGTGCGTGAAATTCCCTACACCTAGTTTAGATCTCATGCCTGGGATCCACGTTTTCTGTCTCTTCTCCATCTCCCCCATCAGCAGGTGTTGAGGCAGGAGTTCATGTACCTCCTGTGTCACCCGCACATACCATTGACGCTCGCTGCGCTTAGGACATTGACTTTGCGCAGTAGTAAACCTAGCTCAAACATTGAAAATAAAAAAGACTTACTTGATGCAGCACTGTTTGCTGGTTTGACAGTTAGCACCAGAAGGATAATGGTTCCAGCGCGCAAGAATACCTCGTCACTCTAATCTAATATTTCTCCGGCTCCCCTTGGTGTAACGGATTGAGCTTTCGGCTTCCACTTAGAGGGGCTTTTGTTCAAATCCTTCTGCGTGCAATATTGGGCAGGATTTAATGTGGACATCCCGTTAACAAAAAAGCTTTTTGCTTCAATTGGAAAGAGCTCAACAATTCTGATTTCAGTGACTAATTTATTTCTCCCTGTAGACGCAACACCTTTGTGAGGAGGAATGGTTGACGTGGGTGTTGGTGCAGCACACCAGTGACGTGGTGGCTCTCTGTGATCAGCCCGCCATGCGTCACCTGTTGCACGCCGTGCATGCCAGCGCTGCGGCCTCTGCGCTCCTTCTTCACGCACTCTCCACCAGAGACGGGCCCCATTTGCACTCGGTCTGTAAAACATGCACTTATACAAACCACCTCATGGTTTTACAATCAGCAAATCTCCATTGTTTTTCTACTTCATTTAAGTGATGTTAAGAGAAAACTTACTCTTCGTTCTTATCATCTCTATACTCAATAAGAACTCTCTCATTAGAAACATTACAGTTCCCTAGTCGTTCTTTGGATAATCAAAACATAATTATATTATTATTTTGAATAAAAAGTTACGATAGTATTAATGATGATAAAATTGATTGAACATAGCTCATATCAGAGACATAATAAGCTACATCTTCATGTCTACGAGGACTGTCTGATAAATATGGATGAAAAATTCTATGTGGTGACTGCATTGTAAATAAACGAAGCTTTACAGCAAGCTAACTGTCGAGGAGGTATATTGATAATTTCAATGCAACTAAATCTAGCAGCTTCTGTAAGAATGTACAGAAAAAACATTTATTTTTCTGAAAAAAAATGAGACTTGAGGAGTATGATTTGACCAAATTTAATTGTAGTGAAGTATGTAAATGCTCTATCAAAACGGAGTAGTCCCCTCGCTTTAAATGCACAGGATCCATGGCCACGGATGTCTGAAAGCCGTAAGACAGCACGATTTTGTAGTGCTTTATCTCTATAAATGTTGCCACCATTAGGCCACATGCTGGCAATGATGCCGTAAAACATATGGGTGTTAGAAATGAATGAATGTAACATCAGAACGGTTTTTGGCAAGTAATTAGCCATTCTATTGGTAACACCTAGCGATCTCGACAGTCTATTAAGTAAATCATTAATTTTCCTTGAAGAACATCCGATCATCGATACTGACAATATACAACTTCACCACAACAGCTGCAGGGACAAAGTTGGGCTATCTAAATGTAACACCTAACGATATCGAGTCTATTGCATAAAACATTAATGTGTACCATAAAGGACAACCGATCATCGATAATGACATCTGGAAATTTTGTTATGGATAATCTCTTGATGTCTTCTCCCCTCACCTTTATTGTAGTATTTTATTTTGACACAGTTCAGTATAATGTTTTACCAATGTTTATTGATGACCAACTTGACCGCAACCACTTATTAACCTCAGATAGACCATCGCTTCCACTGGGATGTCAACTATTTAAAGCCGAATCAGAAAGGAAAACTGTTGTATCATCTACAAATGGTACACATTGACCTTATCAACAACAAAGATGTAAATCATAAAGAAAAATTCCCCAAAAATTGAGCCCTGAGGAACACATATCTGCACGACTAGGTAATGCTCCGTAAAGTATTGTAATTTGAAGAACCATATTGCTGCCTATTTCCAAGATAAGATTTAAAACGTTGTTTGTGGTCCCTCTTAATTCAACATTCTAATTTGTTTGTAAAAGTATAGTATAGTAAAGTTGTGGAAGCGTTTCTTTAGTCGATCATAACGTAACAAGAATTTTGTATTATTCATAGCATGGTGGAGGCACAGCAAAGAATCAATGATATCATCTGAAGTGCTTGCATTTGCTATTAAGCCAAACTGGTGTCTGCTGAGAGCACAAGATGCCTTAAGGAAAGACTTCATTTGAATCAGACTCCCCTAAGCAGATAGATTACGGTTCGCACGGGGTCACTCTTCACTATCTCTCCTTCTCTACCCTATCCTGGATATACTTTTACCTTTTTTGCTCCATTTACCTCGTTTGCTTTGTTAATTTCCATCAACGTATCTTTTCTCTTATCATGGCAACTTTCCCCCATCAGATACAGATACAGATACTAGGCCGCGTCCCCCAGAAAGGGGGGTGGTCGACGGTAAGGCTCACGTCACACCCTCACACGCTCACACTCACACAACTTTTGTGCTCAAGGGTCCGGCTGGTAGCCCCTCAACTTTCACTCTGGGTCTCGAATGCACCAAGGAACCGTCTTCAGCAGCAGGGCCCGACAGTTTTCACTGGTTTTCCCCCGCCGCGTCATAATAGCCGGGCCCCCCCCCACGCACGACCATTCCGACAGCGGGATGCCAAGGGCGGGAAAGCACATCAGAGCAGCGTCAAAATCAACCATTCACAACCGTTCTCCACTCACGCCTGTTCATTGCACGCTCTCTCGCCACCTCCACATTCATGTCTCTTCTTCCCAACGCCTGCTTCAGACC
>SDVV010005348.1:0-19305 GCA_016164225.1 Gammarus roeselii | reverse complement strand
AACGCAACACAATATTTACAGCTACGCGGTTTAGTTGTTTAAATACAATTTATTCATTTAGGTAAGATAAAGACTCAGATGAACCGAAACGAATCCTCCCCTCCAACCCCTCAGAACCTCGTGTATATGTCCATACGCCAGTGCGCACAGATAGTATCGTCGAAATTGGTACAAGGTTCACGGCTACTCGGACTAAGCCAGCTCCGACAGCAACGCAACACAATGTTTCCAGCTACGCGGTCTATTTGGTTTCAAATACAATTTATTTAGTCAGGCAAGATAAAGACTCAGACAAAACAAATCCCTGCCTCCAACCACTTAGAACTCCAAGAATTAGTACAAGGTCTATGGCTTCACGGATTAGATTGACTCCAACCGCAACGCGTCACAAGATCTTATAGCTGCGCAATCCAGGTAAACCACAGAAACTGCGTATGGTCCGTGCACGCGCAGCGAGCACAGACTGAAGAAAAAATACCCACTCACAAAACCACCAACACGAACTCCCGCACAAATACTCCAGCCTTATAATATTCTGATTCGTGAACAAGAAAGAGCAGGTTCGTCATGGGCAGAAAAACTGCTCAGATTATTGATTTCGCACTGATTGTTCAAGGGGATAGGGCGGGGGGAGGGAGGCATTGGTCCCTTGAGTCGCAAAAGAGCCCGATGAATCCCGGAGGGTGACCCATGTCCCCCGGGTCTTCCCGAGTCCCCAGAGACCCCTCGCCTCAGCTCATCTCGGTTTGTCTCGAATCATTTCGGCCAGTTTCGGGTCGTCGCGACCAACTCGACTCGCCTCAACATGTTTCGACTGATCTCGACCAGCCTCGACGCGACCCTCGCCCTCTGCGCCAGCGATCCACGGACTGTAATGGTTAATTGTTCTACTCGAGAATCTCACATAAACATCTTTCTGTGTATGGGTGGTACAGCGCTATGAGGGGGGAGCAGAGGTTCCAGGATTCAGAGGGGCCTCTAAAGGGTCTCACAGTTTCTCAAAAGGGTCCTAAAGGGTCTCAAGGGTGTCCCAAAGAGCCCCAGAAAGGTCCAAATGGATCACCCCAAATCCACCTGGCCTCCCAAGTCCCCTGTGTTCTCGAAACCCCGGGCCCCCGAGTCCCGCGGGTCCCACGAAAACCTCCCCTCCCTGGGTCACCTTGTCTCAACCAACCTCGATACATATAATAATAATAAATATCAATTCAAAATTCGTCACCATGAAAACAGGGCAGAGAAAAATAATAGAGCCCGAACAAGAAGAAATAATAAAATATTAAAATAAAGTGTTAATGATCTATAAAATGAACAATCATCCATCCACCCCAATCATGGCTTTGAGCAGATGGAAACGAATGGGCGGTGTTGGCAGTTGAACCAGTAACTGTTTGCGGATGATACGGCACTGGTGGCAAATTCGGAGGGGAAGCTGTGTAGGCTAGTATCTGAGTTTGGAAGTGTGAGAGGAAGAAGCTTCGAGAGAACGTGGGTAAAGGTACAGTAATGAGATGCACGAGAAATGTCGATGCGAGCAGAATTAGTGTCCTCCTAAATGGACAGTTATTGGAAGAAGTTTAGTCTTTAAAGTATCCGGGCTCCCATGGGGAGAAACTGAACTAGTGGAAACTGAAGTGAAGTCGCAAGTGAAGGGTGTCAAGTGCTGGGTTCACTGAAGAGTGTAATGAGCTGTTGAACGTTGGGGAAGGAAGCAAAGAGAGCTGTTAGAAGGGGTAGTTGTTTCAACAATGCTCTGCGGAACTGAGACTTAGAGGGTGAGAGCAGAAGAAGAAGGTTAAATCTCCACGAGATGAAATGTATGAGGAACATGGCTGGCGTGACGCTGAGAGTCAGGATCAATAATGGACTGGTGCGAGTTAGAACGGGGATGGTGAAGAAGTTAGAGGACAGAGTTGTTTCGCGTGTTCTGAGATGGTTCGGGCACATGGTGAGGACGGATGAAGGGAGATTGGTGAAAAAGTGTTGAAGGCAGAGGCGAGTGGACGTAGGCCTATAGGGAGACCGAAGTTTGGGTGGATGGATGGTGTGAAGCAGGCGTTAGGAATGAGAGACGGGATTGTGGAGGTAGCGAGAGAGAGTGCAATGAAGACTCGTGAGTGGAAAATGATTGTGAATGGATGATTTCTGACGCTGCCCTGGTGTGCATAACCGCTCTTGGCATCTCGTTGCGAGATGCCAAGAGCGGGGAAGGGGCCAGTCATCTGTCGTGGGTGGGGGAGGGGCCAATCATCATGACGCGGCAGGGGGTAAACCAGTCACAACATCGGACCCTGCTGCCGACACTGACCACGGACCTCACTCATGACCCGGAAGGTGTGTTGTGTGGTCTCCCGGCCGGAACCCTACAGCGAAATAGGGCAAAGTTGTGTGAGTATGAGAGCAGTGTAAGGTGAGCATTGCCGTCGGCCACCCCCTTTTTGGGGGGATTCGACCTAGTGTCTGGATCTGGATCTGTATGACAGTCTCTGCTCATGTCTCCGTATTTCTGGCCTTCAGAGTAACGCATCGGACCTCCGGCAAAGGGGGGTTACCTTGGTTTCCATGTTAAGAAAGATATGTCTATGTATTTTGGTGGGCTATAGCAGTTGAATTTACCTAAAGAGCCGTGGTGGCGTTTGTTTCTGGTGTTATGAATTCTGCAATTTTTGCTTCGTCCACACAGTTCTCGTATTGGACGAGTCCGGTGATATACACATCAGCTTGTTCCTGTGAGAGGTTCTCGATGTAAATCTAAGTCTGAACTCATGGTGTAGGTTAGATTATAATAGTGCGTGACTTCTGGCATATATATGCTGGTTTGGAGATTGAAGTGTCGCATTGATGTTTTGCGTCTACTTTAATGGTAAAGCTTCCATTGCCGCAGATGGTGAAGTTCAAGACTGGACGTCAAGAAATGGAGCCCAGTTCTTCTTGTAAAATGAATGGACTTATCTCCGGGTTATCCTTGAAAGTGATTTCCAAGAAATTTAAACTTCGTCAGGGGTTTGAAATCCTGCCACCGTAACTCCTTAGGTGTCGTAAGAGGAGACTG
The DNA here is from genome assembly GCA_016164225.1 of Gammarus roeselii. Lineage (NCBI taxonomy): Eukaryota > Metazoa > Arthropoda > Malacostraca > Amphipoda > Gammaridae > Gammarus > Gammarus roeselii. The sequence continues at coordinate 16,256 of SDVV010005348.1, read as the reverse complement.
ATAGGAGAGCCCTGTTGCGGGGGATTAACACCCCGGTGTTAGTTGGGGGCTCACCTCTTTGTGCACCAAGGAGGGAATGTACTCGCCAATTGAAAGGGAGAACGGAGAAAATATTATTATTTGTCAAAACTTATTTACAGGAAAGAAACGGAATTTTTGTGGTAAACGAGGACGTCACGCAAAGACGGGTGGACCTGGGTATATAATAATTGTGGGTCCTTAATGATCTCGCTCTAAAGAGATGGTGTTCGATCTCACAGAGCTGAAATCTCTCACCTTTGCGAGACGATGTTCGCTCTAGGAGCAATGTTCGGCTTAGTATGGTGACCGGCTCGTATTTTGATACAAAAAAGCTTTAGTACCGTAGAACCTGTAAAAATTGGAGTTTCGACGCAAAGAACAGTATGCGATGGTCGTTTTCATACTCATATATGTCCCATTGGTTACGATACTGCCTCGGTGGGAAGCTCCAATAAATCAAATGCGGCCGAGCCAAAATATGGACAATTTTATACAAAGCAAGTACCGTACTTTATTTTCAAATATTCAAGCCAGACAAACTAATGGCAATAGTGTACCAATAGGTTATAATCCAATTTAATACAGATGCAGACACTATGTCGAATATCCCAGAAAGAGGTGTGGCCGACAGCACGGGCATCTAACACTCCTTTCATACACTCACACGCACACAAACGACCAGAAAACCTTGCAACACACACTGTGGGTGATGAATAAGGTCCCGAGATATTATAGAAGCAGGGCCAGACAGGGTGGACTGTTTTATCTTTGCAGCGTCGTGGTAACCGGGCCCTTCCCCACCCACGATCTTCCCTTTTCTCAACGCGACGCCAAGGGCGAGCAGGCACATCAGGGCAGCCTCAAAACTCATCAGTTCACAATTGTTCTCCCCTCACACCTATCAATTGCACGCTCCCTCCACGCTCATGTCTTACCTTCCTAATGCCTGCCTATAAGCCAACCTCCACTCACCTCCGCCTTCATCGCCCTTTTCACCAATCACTCATCCTCACCATATGCTCGAACCTACTAGTTTGTCCTCCAGCTTTCACGCCAACCTCGTTCTAATTCGTCCAACGTCGTTTTTGATCCTCTCAGAGTCACTCCAGCCATGATCCTCAAACGGTTCAAATCAAAAACATTCAACCTTTTTCCCTCTTCCGCTCTCGCCCCGCAAGTCACAGCTCCGTAGGGCACAGGTGGGAGAACTAGCCCCTCATACAACCCTCTCTAAGTTTCCTTACATACCCAACGGCATACAACTCGATACACTCTTCAGTGCATCATATAACCAAGGTCGATTTGTAGGCACCACCAGCTTGCCAGGCATTGATGCAGTCTTGCAGTCAGCTGTAGAATAGCTGTACCGGAGTAACAACAAAGGGTCGTGTTCATTACACCTCCTGAAAAGATTGTCGTTTTCTTAACATAGATCCAAAATCATTTTGTATTTCATACTGTGTATCCCTCGACTGTAGCCACTGCTCGAGTTGCTAGGTTCACCACTTGGAACTTTCTGCTGAGGAACCCAGAGAGCGCAGAACATCTCTTAGGTGTTAGGTATGGAGCTATACGCCAACACCCCCTTGAGGAAGAGCCCATCGCTTGTGGAAAGTAAGAAGAATATCATCCGCTTCATTTCAAAATTGGGGGTTTCGAATAATTACTGGGTTAAGTTAATAGGGCCAACATTTATGAATATGACTGCTCTGGCTATGATTGGAGAATAAAGAGGAAATCAATACAGAAAGAGAAACGAGCCTCACTGCACGTCGCTCGTGTTAAAGTAACCTAATTCATCATCAAGATGTATCCCGGTGTTGATACAACAAACATAGGTCAAGAGGTTCCGCATATATTTCAAAAGTTCTATAGTGATGTTATTAGTTTTGGAGTGAGCATTTATAAAATCCGCGATACTCAAATTACCGCTAAAATAATAACAAAGGATTAAAATGATTATAACAAGAACATTAACAACAGATTTACTATACAAATTTATAAACTTCTACTACTCGTACACAATAAATAATTGAGGAGAACTGCCTTCTCCAATTGACTGTAAATAAAAATACCGACCCTAAGTACACAAAGATAAAGGAGAGTGAATCCAAGAAAGAACCAAGTACGAGGTCATGTCTACACATAGACGGGTAAGCAAGTAACCCAGCAACCTCTCTACGCACTAGCTACAAAAAGAAACACTAGAGCGTTTAAATATGAAGTAAACCGTTGAACCTATTACGAACAGACTGCGACGAGTAACGGCTCGATCACCTGCAGTACAAGGGTCTTAGTCATGCTGGACGTTACAAGAAGAAGGTACAATTCGGTCATCACCAAAAGAATATAAGCCCTTGATATCCTTAATCAGACCACCTTCGTGACGTCACAAGCGAAACCAAGAGCTTGGATTGTGAATGCCCTTGGTAACATGCGGTGCATGACAAGGGTGTTCACCGAAACGATCGAACTTGTCATATTAATTATAAACGACGTTTCCTCGAACCGGAAAAGCAGTAGTATTGCTCTACGCGCTGCAGAATACAAGTCAAACTGTAACCAATTAAGTTGGATAGTGACCATAAATAACGGAAGAACCTTCTCTCGAAGCATAAATAATTTAGCCTTAATTAGTAGCATAGTCATCACCAATCACCAAACAATGTGTGACGGCGAACAAATATAAGACGACCGTGCAGTTGAGCAAGGCCAACATTATGAGTATTCTGCCAGAGGAAGAGCAGAGCACCGAAACTTATTAGCAAAGCTACGAGCTAGACGCATGATAAATAACTAGAATCAAACGACATTGGTGGTTTCATTCCAAAAGTGAACGCAGGTCAAAAGCAGAAATAATAAAATGACAAATTATGCTTCAATTGCCAGCGTATTGCAAATGAGAACCTCTATGAACACTCCGTCTCAGCTTTACATCGCACATTCTCACTGTACAGAAACCGTAGAAACACTCTTTAGTGAAGATATTTCACGAGAAAATACCAGAGCTGATGTTCGTACTAACCCAGAGTACTCATCGAAAACAGGCGACTAACAATTGGCGTAAATAATGAGTTATATTAGGCATAAATATACGTGAACAGTATAGAGAATGTGTTGTGCAAGTCTCGGGTTGCATTAAAATCTGGACACTACACTATTTCACAACTAACCTAAGGTGAAGACATTAATGGCTTTGTCACGTGGTTGGAAGGTCACGGAAGGGTCTCACACACATGCGCAAGGACTACTAACTCTAACATTACACCAGACCTACGATGAACAGACATAGAAAAAGTATACACTAGAGTCAGTACATGGAGCTATTACACATTAAGCGAAGTATTTGTCTTGAACAATCTTTCAGCAGTTCGATACGCGGACACTTCAATGGTTTCGTAAATGTGAGTAGCTGAAGATATCATACAGACACCAACATGAAGGGATCGTTTGACGAGGTACGGTTCATCAACGAAAAATGTTGCATTGGTACAGGCAATCACCTCACAATTCAATTTTAGAAGGTAGCACCTCTTTAATCACATTCAACGTGACCAGGTACTGAAGCACACGAATTTCAAAATAATCTTGTTCTTATTTGCTGAAAGAGGATACGCAAGCAACTACTGTCGTCATGGCAACGCTTTTATCGTGCAGGCAAGGCGGTGCGCCCAGATACGGGTGTCGAGGGGGCACTTAAATATAGGCACGGGGGTAGTGTAAGGTTAGGGAAGGCACTGACGAGAGGAGGCACTACAGATGGCACGGACACGTCCTCCAGCCAACAAAGCTCTGGTGTTAGGCTTGACTATGCAGGAAGGAGTACATTTATAGGATAGTTACACTTAGAAATGAACAGATGTTGCTTTGGTAACATTGACATCTGTCTACATACGGCAACGGAGCTGTGGTGTTAGGATCCACTATGCAGGAAAGAGAACATTAATAAGTGTTGCAATTAATGAGGAGGGACATGTTGCTATGGTATGGTGATGCTGAGAGCACATATCAGCCCACAAATGGCGATTGATTCGTCAACGCAGAAATATCTTCGATTTCATAACAATTAATGTGTACAATTAGTGTTTCGAGAAACAAGACATAATAAAAATCAACGTGTTTTGAATGCAATGTCCTTTTAGCTACAACAAATAGTGGCGCAGGGCAAAGCAACAAGAGTTGACTAAACACCTTAACTAAGTTCTTAAAACGAAAGATCTTAATTCATTTTAATTCATTAGGTGTAACCTTTCATATCAAATAGTTCAGTAAAACTACAGAAAAGCAATATTTACAGCCGTTAATAAAGAAAAAGCAACAACTTTACCTCATGTAAAACTTTTATCATGGACACAACCCAATAAAAATAACCGTCAAGTTATAATTCATAAACAACATCAATTTACATGCTAGGTACAGCAAAATTTGATTTTTTTTATGAGATATCAACCCCTGCCCGACTATTTTAAGCAGCACGAGCCAATTGATTTGGCATAACCCCACGTAATTCACAAGAAGGACCAGTCATTCATCAGCCCATCCTCACTTATATGATTCATTTACTGGATCCATGACAACAGGACGGCCTGGATAGACACGTGAACTCGAATAAAGCTCACATTGTCTATTCAGGTCTATTTGGTATATCAGGGATGAAAGCAAAGTGATATTAGGTAACCGATAGCAAAATAAAGCGGCGAAGAAGTTCGAGTGGACATAATCTCTGATGACAACAACGCAAAGAGATTGCACAAGAAAATCTGAGTGAATTTACTGTGGTATTGCCCTCACACACACTGCCACACTAAACACAGCACATAGGCAACCCCATCCAACACTGCACACAGGCCACCAAGATCAGATATAACGTCAGTAGCACGTTCCAATTGTTGCGCTGCAAACACAGCCACGTTAATGAGACTGATCAAGATAAATGCAATGCTAGGATGACTGCTAAGCCTCAATTAATGTATTTCTAAAACTAACAATACGTTAGGACCCTAATGAAAATGAAAATTTGATCATGCTGTTCGTGAATTGTTATGAAGAACATAGATACAATATTCTGAGACTTCGTTGAGCAGATTATGTGACGATGCAGGGCTAAACTAGATATTGAAACTAAGCCGAAAGTCGCCGATACACGAGACAGCAAACAAAAGTACAACAATACTCAGACATCTTACGACGTCTGTACTTTGGGTACAGACAACAAAAAAGATAATCCACTTTCCATTTATGTTATAAGAATTTTGCCGGTGACCAACCTAACTGATTTAAATCGGTACACAAAGAATTGTGTACTAATGAATCTTGAGCACATGACTTCAAACAAGGAATTGCTAGAAAAAAATGCGCAGATTCATTCGACTTTTGGCTGCTTACTCTTATTGCAAGCCGTCCAAACAATTACAAGCACACATTAATAATTGTTGGTGACTGAAAGGGTGGCCTAACCCACATTCCTCAAATTGGCAAACAAATTTTCCAACAACCATTTATACAACATTACTTCAACACCAGTACTACATCAAAATATACTGTCACTGTAACTATACTCAAACGCTCCGACGGCAGGCAAATGTGATAGTAACATGCAAAAGGCAGGACATATCAGCACGAGAAAAGAGTATCATTAACGCAGTTGTGGGTTAGGTGACAGGAGTACAACGGAGAAACTCCAAGTAATGCTAACACATATTTCATTAATTAAGTAGTATCGTAGGCTATCCAACAGTCAGTTCTTGTAAGTCAAAAAAACAGTCACAACAAAAATAAAAACACAACCCAAATTAGCAGAAGTAGCTATTTAAGACAGCATTTCATGCTTTTAACGTTGGCGTCATCAACCTAAACAAGTGCTTAGGCATCACAACCCAAACTAGAGATCACTCTTGCTGGCCTCTATTCAATTTTGCTGATCAGTAGACTTCTGTGAGTATAGACATAGACATACAGCCGTTTCCTCCTTATCAAGAGGGTGGCTAAGTAAGGCTAACACAGACGGGGGAGGCGCCCAATCTCCCCGCCTCAAGACCGCCGTGTCTTTGCCGAGGCTCGAGCTCGCGACATGCAGCACCAGAGGCTGGCACTGCAGTAGGATACACTAACTACTCGGCCACGGCGGCCCCTATGAGGGAAGAAACAATTGTTTCACAACCGACTCAAACTGTTCGACATAGACCTGTGTTGCACTATTTTGTATCATCAGCAGATAATCGATTTGCCTGACACCAGTAGCTACTGTAACAAACACACGATTTCTGAACACGGAACTAATGGGAATTTGGTTATTTAAATACATTTATGGTCAAAAAGTGTGCTGAGATAACTTGAAAAAAAAAACAGCTAACCCAATTGTATGCTAAACGCAACACAGCGATGGAAGTAAAAAATGATACTCTGGTCGTGGCATAAAACTTGTAGTACAAATGATAATTGGAGAAGTGCTTCCAGAGACAACCCAGTATGTTTGACATAGTCAGTTGCGAACAATAACTGGTACTGTAAAATGGTATCATGAAACTGAGATTTGTTTGACCCAGAACGACTAATTCTTTCAATATTCCATAAAAGTTTCTACCCTGAAGCAGAATCATGACAATGGGACAAAGTAGATATTGATTCAACTGTGAATGAAATGCATGAGAACCATCACGCCTTTTCTCGTAACAGATCATCGGGGTTACTTGGAATTGCAAGCACCAAGCTGGGAGTGTAACATCAGACCAACATGTATCATAGGGCTACAATGTTGTTCCATTTTTAGTGGTGGCCATTCATTATTAGATGTGAGTCATCAGATGACTGCCACATTATAAGATGTTGCACCTACCGTTGTGGCTGGCATCAAATCATTCTAGATAACGCAAAAGTTACGATAGTTAAGGTGTAGGATAGGTTCTCAAGAGGATCCTCAAGAGGCATTACCCGTTTATACAGATACCAACGCAAAGTCTAATTTCTCATAAGAAGAGTAGCCAATGACAAGATGCACCTCGCACTCCTCTCATGCACTCACACAAATACCAAAACTTAGCCTTGTAACGCCAAAAGGTCCAACCAGGACTCCCCAAACACTCCTCAGGTTAGAATGAGGTCCGAGATCAGTGTCAGCAGCAAGGGTTGATAGCTTTCACTGTTCTCCAGCTCGTTTCTCAACGCGACACCCAGTCATACTATGCGAGCACCACACGGCCGTCCAGTCATATAAGCATAGACTGTGGAATATCCCTCCCGACCATAGTTTGCGATTCCGGGGTTTGCCCCATACGGTCGAGCACGTCATGACGTCGTGCCCAGCCGACTCGACCACAATATCACGTCGGTACGTGATATGTGGGACCGCCGGAGACAGCATCAACTTCCTCAGGGATGTAGGCATAATATAAATGCCTGCATCTGATGAAACATCCCTAACAAGCACACGTCGGTGGGCTCCCGGGCTTTAGGCTGTGCGCAGGCTGTTGCTCCTCTTCGCAGTGTGTGTTGGGGTTGAGCAACAACAAATAATGTCTATGACAAGAAAAAGATTCAAACCTCATCCAAACATAATCCAAACATACCTCAACTCTGATGTCTCTCCCACTCGAAGCCTGCTTCACGCCGTTCATTCACCAAGCTACATCGGTTTTTCACCAGTATTACGCTCACTCACCGCCACTTCCATCGCCCTTCAAACCAATCTAGATCATCCACCTCACGATGTGTCCGAACTACCACTTGAGACATCAATCTACTCTCCTCCAATTTTCTCACCCTTCTTGTTCACATTCGAACAACGCCATTACTGAATTTTTTCCTCGTCGTCACTGCAGTAATACTTTTCATATTTATTTCAATATCATTCAATCTTTCTCTCTTTGGCCCCCCACGTCTCAGCCTGTAGAGCATAGTTGGGCCAACTACTCCCTCTTAACAATACTCTTTTGTCCCATCCCCTTGAGCCAACTACTCCCTCTTACAACACTCTTTTGTCCCATCCCCTATGTCACACAGCTCATGACACTCTTCAGTGCATCCAACAATTAACACCCTTCATTCACCCAAGATTTAACCTCGGTTTCTGCCAGTCCAGTCAGCTGTATGAGAAACCAGGTACTTGAAACACAATTTCATCTAAAAACTCTCCATTTTGGCGGACATTGGTTTTCCTTGCATTGTCATTCCTTGAAAGTCCTATTATTTTGCTTTTACCCACACCGTTTCCCCGAACAGCTTCTGCCAATTCTGACCATTTGCTTCTAACAACTCAACCTAAACCCAATACACGCGCGTTCTCCTCCTTGACCACGACTTTCAAGCAAGACTACAGCCAGGGAAACTTCAACGCATCTTTGTCTCAGTATCACTGTCACATTTATTTAACTCCCTACTATCAGACACATGCTCTGCTGCCAGCATATTCGTGGACCAACAAACTTCCTTCCGCTCCATACAAACGGAACACCCTCCACAACGCCTCCCTGGCGATCCTATCGTATGCCTTCACCACATTTATGAAGGCCAAGAACAAGTCCTTTCCATAGGCAGCGCTACTACCCACAGATTTTTCTCACATAAAAAAAATAAACTTCACACCCTTTACCATTTCTAACAGCTATACTGTTTCTCACAAATCGCACTATTGGTGCAGGCTCGAATGCTGGAGATTAGCGTCAATTTGGGATCTATGAGAGCACCCGCGGAACAGCATCAACATTCTCCGGGGTGTTAGTCTAACTAGAGGCCTACCCAGGCTGAAAGATTTCCAACATGCTTATGTCAGTGGGTATCTGGAATTTCAGACTGCGCCGGTTGTAAATCCTCCATTGCAGGAGAAGCTAGAGCTAAGCAACAATAAGCTCTCTACAAAACCAATTACCCACTACAAATAACAAATACCTCTTGGGTTGCTGCATTCATTTTCATCTCCATGCCCTTCTGCATCGAAGTAAGGCTCTAGGAACTAAATCAGCACAGGTACAAATAAAAATAGATTTAGTAGCTTCAACAATCATTTGACGGCCGTTACTCCAACCATCTTTAGTCATTCAGTCGCAACGCTGTCCAAACCAGGGGGTTGTTCCTGCTTTTATCACCTCTACCGCCTCCTGCACCTCATACATAGTAGTATCCGCAACACTTTTTGTTTACAAAAACCGCATCCGCGCACCATCAGTCCACCATTCACAGCAACGATGCCAGCCTCTCTGACATCCTCAACTTCCAACACCTCCTCCACTTACTCGGCCCACTTCGAGTGACCTGAGTAAAGATGATTTAAGAGTTTGAGAGCAGATGTTATAGAAGGGCGTTCTCCAATGAGGGCTTTTACTGTAAGCCTCCAAATGGCGTCAAAAAACTGTACTTATTCTGATTGAAACGTGAATCTTAAGCATTTATGGTAAGTAGCTATCGAGCCATGAGGATGAGGACAATGGATGCCTAATTGTATCAGCCACTCTTCCTTCAGAAATGACTAACACAACTGAAATGGAATAAACCACAGGAAGGGACCCGTTTGAGGGGGGAAAAAAGTAACTAATACTTCATATACCTATGTACTGCAACACAAATAACAAAAAGCCTTCGAACAGTAGCTAATACAAGAGAACAACAGCATAACCAATTTCAACACAAACATTGTTGATAAACATGTACATAATCATTATTTCTACTTTCAATGTTCAACAAACGAAATGAATCAACACAAAAATATCATGACAATGCCTAATACACTTTCACACAAAGCAGTTACCATCAATAACAAAATTATGATTGTCAATGTTGCTACAGTAATTTCATGATGGAATATAAAACAATCAACCCTTGATACATAGTTTAATTGCTGTAATGGGGGAACGACTGTTTCATTTCCTGAATTAGTCCTCACTATAAAAATGTACTAAGAAAATGTAGCTGATGTTTTCAAATTTCGAATAATAAAATTCTACACATTGTTAGAAAATCAAAATTAATAATGGACTCGTGTTCATTGGCAAATTTGGTTACATGTAAATTTCTCTGACTGAAGACATTTGTTTTGGTATGGATGAACGTCTGGCCGGAAATAACTGCTAGCATTACACTAACAAAACAGGCCAGCATATATAATTTTATCCCAGCTCTTAACTGCCCTCATTAGCATAAGAATGACAAGATGAAGAACCGCTAAAAATGTGACCAATACAAACAAAGAAATGCATATTTAATATTCACCCAAGTTTTGGAGTTATTTCTTATTGCCACAAGGGTATATATACATTTTAACAATCGGTTGCGCAGCTCCTAAGAAGCTGCTACTAACATGTTTATGCTAGAACATTGTTTTTTCTACTCCAACAGAAATCTAAATTTTGGGCTGAAAAATGTTGTCCACAGCATTAATAACAAAATTTTGCATTTTAATTCAATTTTAAACTGAGTATCCATGTGTTGTGCTAGGCCAGTAAAAAATGAGTGAATAACAGTAGCCTTGCTGAAGAAATAGCCTTAGTGCTGTTTCTTTCTGTAATGCAAATTGTATGTCCAATGTCTGGGCAAAAAAGTGAGCAGTAAGGTCACGAACGATTTTTCTGTAATGCAAATTGTATGTCTAATGTCTGGGCAAAATAGTGAGCAGTAAGGTCACAAACGATTTTTCTGTAATGCAAATTGTACGTAATGTGAGGGCAAATTAGTGAGCAGTAAGGTTCAAAATTGCAAACGTATCAATATTCTGTGAAACTGTCCAACATGAAGCAGGATCTTGGTAGCATCAATTGTTATTTTGGATGACCTGAAAATGACAGGTAATGCAGATCGAATATAATAAGGCCAAACGACTGGAATGCTATTGCTCTCCACTGAGTTGCGCAAACATTATTAAATAGCTACAAGAAATACATTGTGAGTAGCTATATCAATATAGACCTCGCCATGATTGGGGGGAATTGGTATATTGGGCAACAACACGTTGCTTCATTAAAAAGTTGTGATTTGTAATTTCGAATCAATGGATCATTTCCAATTTGATGCAAACATGAAACGATAACCAAAAAAAATATTGAATAAAGAGCTTGGTCACGGATAAACCAACATTGCAACAGCTTACCAATGGCATATGTAAAGAAAATTGGGAGAAAAGCACGTGTATGAATTCAAATCGATTCTTCATAAAAAAAAATTAAAGATCAATCCCGTTTCTAGAAAGTTCAGGTCCCCAATACATAATAAAACACTGTCAAGCAAGAACAATTCACCTATGTATCACTTAAATAATGTTTAATGAATGCACTCAGAACTAAAGAGCAGATAAATGAAGTCTCAGCTAACTTTCTCTTCATGCAACTGGGAACAATTTATACTATTATTATTAGTTTGTACTCACTTGTTTTATTCACTATTTTTATTAACCTTATTCTGAAATCACAAATTAGTGGAATATGGCTCAAAATGGGGATTCAGTTTCATTTAACAAACGCATAAATTTGCCAAGGAGCCAAAACGGTAGCCTAAAAAAACAGAACAGAAGCTACGTTCTACTGAGGAGATAGAGACCTGTCCCAGTGAGATAAAATGCTAAGATTACGCCAATCAACAAAGTGATACTACAGTCGAACTGCCAGTAAGAAGTAGTGATACATTGCAGAGACAGGGACGATGTAGCTAAATCAGATGGGCAATAGTGCAGCTGAAAAATTTCACAGCACACTGCGCAAGAAAATAACAAGATGTCACTTCAATAAATTGAGATAATTGCACCAACGGATGTTATATTCCCGAAATAAATACTGAAACTCATTTGTTATCAAGTTAAAACTCACAGTAAACAATAAGACAGTACACAAATGGACAAAACATCACCGAACTGAAGATACTGTAGAATCCTCTCTTCAAATGATGGCAGTGATCATCATTGCTAGAGGCACTTAATGAATATACCAAAATTAACTAAAATGCAAGTGCTATAAATAATGAATGAGATTTAAAATAACAGGAAGCGTCGGGTGACAGATGTCGTTAAAATGAGTGTTAGGATACATTGCAACATGTTCACAAGCATAGCAAACGAAATCAAAAGTTCATGTTCTTCACTCCTTTAGGTAAAATTATAGATGAAGACATACAATTTAAAAATACGGTCAAACTATATAAGACCAGAGATTCAGTAATAAAACTCCATAGCATAGTAGAGATATAAGTGAGCAATCTAAAATGGTTGAAGATAAATATATAAGTGTTCCTCAGACATATGAAAGAAATAAAGACTGTTGCCTGATACACTGCGCTGCATCAGTGTTTTTGTGAGTGAATGCTTCATGATTTTGAAGACTTTGTTATAAAGGTTTATTTGCATGCCCACAAAATTACTCTGGGCATAGTTACTATACATATTTTTATTCCTAAGAAAAAACTCAGGAAACAAATAAAGCTGGTAGCTAACACCAAAATGTGAATTTTTGAACTCAATAGGCAATCAGATGGTAAAATTATTAAAAAAAAGAGGTAGTTTTTATTTATACATTTTCTGGAACTATTACTTTAGCCACACCTGGTTTGCTGGATTTTTTTGTTGAGTTTGGTAGATGTCTTATAAGTACGAGCACAACTAATTCAGGTGAGGAAACCCTTGCAGTGGCAAACCAAGAGGGGGGTGTACCGAATGTACACATCTCTGTGTATGCAGTTTCATGAATATGATCAAAATGGGACCAGAAGAGCATAAAATAACTAATCTAAAGATTCAGAACATTGCATTGGCTTACAGATGATACTAAAATATTAATACAAACAGACATTAGAATAGTTCAAGCTCTTAATATATTTTGGCCGCGAAAGTGAACAAGAGTCAGCTGGGGAAGACCCTAACAATGAAAAGTTATGGAGACAGCAAGACGCAGGACATTAACACACTATGATGAGGCCACTGTTTTTCTCTGCAGCACTTGCAGAGCAAGGGTTTCATCAGAAACTTAGAATGCCTATGTGAAAAGTTAATGTTGTTGAATAAGATTGAGCTAGGAACATGAAATAATAATGTATAGATTTAGGCCAGGAAGATTAATTACTCAAGGATCACAGGTGTCATGTAACTTTCTTAATTGCAGTCTATTACAAGATTGGTTTAAGGGTTTTAAGGGGTATCTTAATTCAAATATATTTGTCTCTATACAATGTAATAATGAATGATAGTATCTGAATTTTAAATGGATGGATGGATGAATGAAGAAACTGTGATTTGACATTACAAGATATGAGAGCAAACATTCCCAAACAGCAGATCTCATGTCGGAGGAACATGCAGCTCATCACCACTCAATAAAGTTAGGAGGAGTTGCTGGACACAAGCTGCGTCCCTAGCACGCTAAGAAGGCACGGGTGCCATGTGCTGCATGATGGGTCGAGCATTATGGAGGTGTGGGGCGGACGTGGGTGAAGGTGCCACAGCTGTCTCGTCGTAGCCGCCTTTGCTCTTCATCTGTTGCTGCAACTGCACCAGCTGACTGCCCGGTACACCGACGTCATCTGAACCTATGTGCGCAGTGTGCACGAAGTTGGTCGGTTCGCCAATCATCGAAGGGTCAATACGGCGCCGACGCCGTCGCTGTGGATAGGACACACCTTTTGTTAGGGGAGCAGCAAATGGCGGATGCCAACACACCTGTCAGTAAAAAGAGCTGGTGATGGTTGGACCTTGACACACCAGTCATTAAGGGAAGCAGCAAGCGGTTGACCTTAAGGCCCTTTTCATATGGATAAGTAGACAGGAGGTGGACCTTAACAAGCCTTTTGTTAGAGCAAAATGCAAAGGGTGGATCATTGCTTTTTATGAAGTGAAAGCATGGAGTTATAGTTGCTATCACTCTTACATGATCCACATCCCCCTTCTATCCACCACTTGGATAAAAGGGAACAATGTAGCCAACTTCCTGGCCACCCATGGATGGCGGTGTAGCAAACAACATTTCCTTTATAACAAACATATCAAACAAGATAAGCAATGGATTAATAAATATACAAGTTATATGATAGGAATAGCTCTTGGTTTGAGAAGTTGAGTTTATGGCCACTCCAATTGGCTCAAAAAAATTAGGGATAGTTTCATATAAGCAAATTAAAAAGTGAATCTTTCAGGCATGCATCAACAATAAATAGCAAGCTAATGCCTAGAATGGTCAAGGTTGTATTAGAGAACCCAGAAATTTCAGGCAGCTAGCTAAATTATTGACTATTTGGAGCTTACTCTTTCTTATGTTGTTCTGATAATTTTTGCAAATTGAAATAGGCAGAACAAGAAAACAAGCCTAGACTATGATGGCCGATAAAGAGAAAGATGGATAGCAGTATAAGTAAGAAGCTAACCAGCATCAGGATATTCAATGACATGATTAATGCAATTTGAGATTTATACTTGCTGACAGTGAATGACATCTTCAAAAAACAATACTGATCATTGTTAAATTTACAAGAAAGATGGTAGACCAGTAGAGAAGAAATGGCTAAGTGAATGATATATAGTTTGGTTCAACAGCTGTGACTCATTGTTGTTTCAAGTAATTAGATAGTTACCTGAGGAGGCTGCTGAGTAATGCAGCAAGTAAACCAATGTGACCACACATCACCCGCCATGGCTGCAGATGAGTATACTGGCATCACAGTCCAAATGGTCACCACAGCAGCACCACTGCAATGTTTGGGATGTTGGAAACGAGCCCTATACCCTGAAACAAATTGAACTGAAATTAAAAAAAGATTTGGTTGATAAAAAAATTGTGCTTGGGGAAATATAGGAGTAAGGTAGGAAGGCATGGCGTGTGACTACAAGCGGGTCAGGAGAGCGGAGGGCCGCAATTCCACAAGTGCTCTTGGAAGGCTATGTATATATGTTGAACTCAATAGGACTTACAGAATTTTTTCCATCGAGTCCCAAAAAAAGTACGAGTCCATGTTACTGAACAGACCTGATAACCCTTGACTGTTGCATGCTTATGTCAGAAAAAAATTATTGGCCGCCCAGCTGTTGGCCCCCTCCGATTGCCAAATGGAGAGATAATTCAGGATCCAAGCGTGATGTGCAGAGTATTTGCTGGCTCATTTTCTGGAGTTTTTGTAGGTTCAGCTCCTACCCACCCAGCCCCTTTCAAGTCTTTAGATGGGAGTCTGTCTGATGTGGACTTCTTTGGGCTAGGGGTCCAGCATGTCCTTTTGGCTATTGATCCCAGTTCCAGATGGGCCAAGATGGCCTGCTGAGGAGTTCTGCAGATAAACTCTCCCTCCCTCCCTCTTTGTTTGATTTTTTTTAAATCAACAAGGACAGGAACTGTACCTGAAGTCTGGAGCAAATTGATCGTTGTCCCAATATTCAATGCTAAATCTTACACTGATCCACTCAATTACAGACGGATGAGTTTGACATCTGTTTGCTGCCAATCAATGGAAAGAATAGTTGTATCTTGGTTGACTGAGTACCTTGAGAGCAACAATATTATGTCCGCACATCAGTTTAGTTTTCAAAGTGACCGCAGCACCAAGGACCAGTTGCTGTTGACATACAATGATATTGGAAGGTGGATTGATGAGGGATATGTTGTGAATGTCATAATGCTTGACTTTTCTAGAGCATTTGATGTGGTGAGTCATGGTGTACTTCTGTCTAAGCTAGAGTCCTTGGGTGTTTGGAACTCATTGTTGGCCTGGATTGCCGCATTTCTCTCTGGTAGAGTGATGAGTGTTTGTGTGAGTGGCAGCATGAGCAGCCCAGTTGATGTGACAAATGGTGTACCTCAGGGCTCTATCCTTGGTCCTCTACTGTTCTTGATTTACATTGTAGTAGTGTGGCTTCTACTACTTAGATTCTTTTAAAATTGCAACACTCATAATGTTTTAATCTTTTTGTAATTCTCTGGTTTATCCGGTCAGTAACCATGTTTCAAGTGGCATCTATTCCTGACAAATCCTTTGGTTTTGCTTATAATCAATAATTCTTGTATCTCTTTTTCTCCCTTAGTTTGATGTTTTTTCATTTAAAATATTCATGCATGCCAATAGACAGATTGCATACGTGCCTCCCAGCCCACTCATTTAATTGCCTGGGTGTGATCATCCCTGCTGCGCGGTTGAGGTTTTGATGCTGCCTTCTTGTAGTCAAGTGCTGTTTGCTGGCCCTGTCTGTGCACTGGAGCCTGTTTTGGAGCTTGATCAGGGAATAGGTGAGTTGTCTACAGAATATTGGCGTGTTTTTCTGGAGTTGTGTGCAGCTGGTCACACTTATC
>SDVV010005347.1:0-19305 GCA_016164225.1 Gammarus roeselii | reverse complement strand
TACATATATATATATATATTATTGACATAGGAGCATACAAGGGATACAGGATGAAACCTGTTGATGTGGACGTACTTTCATCATTCCATGCAAATGTGTAGTCATAAGGCATTATTTCTGTCTCAAGCACTGCCTAATTTTTCATACTGGAGCTAATGCGGTGGCAAGCGGTCGAGCTGTATACGTCACTGTCGTACGGCCAGCGGCCTACGAGCGAGGTTGAATCCGTTTGTGGTAACTTAGTTCATTATTCTCGTCTCGTGTACATCCCATTTTGTATATTCGCAAAGCAGATACACCCGGAAATGGATGGTGTGAAAACCTAAATATCTACGTATTTGTTTTACGGTATTTTTTCACATGAGCATTTACAGTAGGTATATTCATTTTTTTGGCTTGTGTCTGGTAATTGATACCCTTAGCAGCTGGTTTGTAAACTCGGACTGAAGCAACATACTGTAACACGTTGGTTGCAAGCAAATGATATCACGCGGCCTAATATCTATCGCATTTTTAATGCAAGGCAGGAGGCGTTGTAATGCATTTCAATGCAAGTCGTGTTGCATATCTACAATTTTTCATCGTACAAGGAGTGTTTTGTGGGATAGTTTGAGAAGACCATGTATTTAGGCAGAGACGATTACCGCATTTGCCGCATCAATATCGGCCATACCTTTCAACTGGAGTAATATCTATCGCATTTCAATGCAATCCATACAGGATTGCAACTTCGTTGAATGTCATGTTGCATATATGCATTCAATGCTACTCATTCAAGTTAAATTTAAGATATTGCAAACACAGATTATAAGATATATTTTTTATTGGAAATAGATTTATAACACGTTTTCATTTATTAGGGGGTTACATGGGCTTATCATTTATACGAGAACATAACTATTCACTCCGCAAATCGTAACGAGCAACTTTACAAAACATAAGTAATTACTTCGACCGCCCTCACTGGTCTCATCTTGAGCCTCGGTATCAGTGGCACTCCGCGGATATATTATCGATGTTGAGCAATAGTTCTCACCTGGATCTGTCAGCTCACCATATTAAAATACGATTTTTCATCTGGGTCTTCTCTTTTCTCTGACCTATTGGGTTCTCTTTAGTACACATTTTAGATAAACGGATACCTTAGGGAAAAGTGTATGCAACACTTCCGAACCTAACCTTGTAATCAAAGCTTTGTTTTTAGTCTTCAGCGAGCTTTTTATCGACGCAGGTTTTTTAATTATAGTGGCATGTTTATGACATCGAATCGTTTCAGGGTTTTTCTTGCTATTGCCAACATTTCCATTCACTATATTCCGCAGATATCCGAAATATACCTAATTCTCCTAGATCTCAAACGATTATGACACACTTCCCTCTCCTCATGATTTATTTTCAACAATTTTGAAACAAAGTCATATATACATTGAATGTTTTTGGATTATTTTACACTTCTCATACTTGTTACCCTTTCATTACCCCATTTGATAAAACAGTTTCCTTTACCTTCAGCAGATTTTTCTTCACATGAGGTTTCCATGATATCACTACCCTATTTTCAGTAGTTTCCATTTCGGATATGGTTTGGGTCTCCTCCCGCCACATCGATTTAGCCATTTTCATCCATTCTTCATACACTCTGCGCTCTGTTGTTAGAGGTGGAACACTTTTTTTATTGCTCGCACCCTGTTGATTACTGTATATCTCATTATTTTTGATACCCAGGTCCGGTTTATTATGTTCTATCAATACACCCGTTGAATCCTTAAAGCTTTTATTTCCTCGTTCATTTTTAATATGATCATACGCAAGATAATGTTGTCCGTTGAGATGAAGCAAAAACCCGAATGTGGAGCTTGATTTGCTAAATTTTATCTCCGCAGTGCAAATAACACATATCCCCTTGTGTTCATTTCTATTAAAATATTTCCGCATCAAACTAGGCGACATCCTTCTACACCGAAAGCGGATCGCTATCTAAATGAGTATAGACATGAGACTCATTGATACATACAGGATCGTTAGCTTCATTCCATAAAGGAAAATTATACGAAAATTATACCCTCCCTTTTCCTTCTGTCCCTCCCTGTCTTTCTCTCCGTCACTTCTTCTCCCCACCTCTCTCTCGCTGTCCCTCTCTTCTCCCTCCCCCACCCGTTTGCAATCAACATCACCGAAAGGCTCCTTAATTTAAAGCTTCATTTATTTAAACAGATCAAGTCAATTCAACACAAGCGATACCTCATTAATACCCACTCCTGTAGTGTAAATTAAATGTTCGTTTCTTGTTACAGGTAACGTGCGTATTGGAGGAGCTTTTGATTACTGTCGATGGGAGCTTGTGTCAAGTTTTAATAGGAAGGGAACTGCCTTATTGGATGAATTGTCGAGTGCTGCCAATGGGGGCTTCAATCTGATGAAGAAATGAAGGAACCGGCTCATTGGATAATTGGACAGAGCTGTCATTGGATGATGAAGAAGGATGTGCCCATCAAACTGCTTCAGTGGATGATCTGCCAAATGATGACAAACTGCCCTCACTGCATGGAAGGTGTTGTTTAAAATTAAAGAGAACTGCAGATGAAATAAAATCATATACAGACTATAAATGTATCAAAGTGTACACACTGATGGGACAATGAATTTAGCAAAGACATATCAATTTTACTGTTGCAACGTTACTGTTATTTTTTTAGCTATATCAGTATTCTTGTGATACCGGTATTACTGTCACTCCGTTTCTGATTTTTATTTCCGATCGATATGTAGACGATATGTTTTGTACCCCACCGACCACACTTATAGATAAATCTTTTATGTAAGGGCGTAGAGAAAATCACATGGAGGGGAGGGGGGGGCAATCTATACATATTTTTTTAGTATTCGCTGTGTGTCGATGCTACAACGAGTACACCCGAGACGGTTTCACACGTGAGTTCCGACGCCCCTTCACTATAAAAAGCGGTTATTGTTATAGAGGATAGACCCAGCAGTTCGAACACCAAGAAGTCGCATCCTTTCGACTGATTTCAGGTTTCCTTGATGCTTATTATGTCAGTTATATGGTACCAGCCGGACAACAGATATATGCTTTTTGTTTTTTTGTCATTGAGTAGTACATATTATCGGAAAATTGTCGACGCTGATTTTGGCTCCAGGGATGCGTCTTTGCTGAACGGCTGTGTCGTTCTCATTGTGACTCCAGCTGCTCAAATTTACGGATTTATTGCAGCTAATCAGCTAATCAGTACTTTTGCCTCCAAGGAAGCATGTCCCTCCGCCGCGTACGTCAACATGAACTATATGTCCGTACGACACTTTCTCAGATGCCGTGCCAAGTTTGTAGCAGCCGACAGCTGCCTCCACACTTCAAGCAGGGTTTAGCTTTGTCATGTATACTCAAGCGCAGATTTGTTTGTCCGGTCGCACCATTACATATTTCGATTAGGTGTAATAGCTACCGCTTCCCCGCTACCATTTAGAGAGTCCTCAAGTAGCGGAGTAGCGGACTGAAGTAACTTACTGACAGGCTTTGGGTCTCAGCTATTAGCTTTTTAAGGTCTGCTTACATATTCCGATTGGGTTATCTACATCCTCTTTTATTTTGCATACCATACCAATGAGCGAGCAATCCTTTTTCTTGTCGATATACCGGGATTATTGACATGTAGCAGTTCCATGACCTTGCGTTTGAGGCACTGTGGGGTTATCAGCCGGTTACCAAACATAATGCAGTTATTATATTGTGACCGATTACCCATATCCATCTGGAATGTTTTTTTGACCTGATCTACTATTATGGGGAACCCGTGCTTAATGTAATGCTTGTCTTGAGGTAAATGTGGATCTTTATGTGTTTCCCGCTTATGTCTTTGGCTGCGATTTTGTGTTACTCAAAATCCCTTTTCAGCAATACTAGCTCAGTAGGGTCTATGTCATCTTGGACTCTGCTAACGGCAGTTGTGAACAACTCACTTATGTATTTCAACTCGGCAAGAATACGAGTGATTGTGTAATTACTTTGATACAGTCTTTTGTCCCATGTTCATTGGATGGCATGGCGTTTTCACGCCCCAGAAACTTTAACAATGGTTTATGTACATTGTAAATTTGGATTTAGCCTCCCACTAAGTACTCTCAGAGTTTTTCAATTCCAAACCTTGCAGCTAACGCTTCTCTAGATATTGTAGCGTGATTCTGATTCTTTTGGTCACTGGTTAATGTTGTTAATAGAGTTTGAACAGGCATGAACGCATCATTGTGTTTGCGACGTAGGACTACAGCTACAGAGTAATTTTCAATTATCTGTGAATCAATGTTAATATTTTAGTACCTCTGAAAAGGTTCTTTATGGTGTCGAATCATGTTCGATGGCTTTCATCCAAGACTAATATTGCGTTTTTCTTTATTTAGGTGCACAAATGCGCAAATGCGCGCTTAAATTCAGAAGGAATCTGCTATAATTGGAACATAATCCCCGCAAAACTTTGTCATTCTCTGCCATTTGATGGCAAGGCGCCTCTATGATGACCTCAACATATGGGGGATTAGGTCGAGACCCTTGGTAGATAACACGTGACAAAGCTTTATACACTAGTAGTATATATCTCACCTAAACGGCCTACTGAAGGAATTAGATGGAAATAAATGAAGTTAATTTTTAGTCTAGGGAGATTGCGCCCCATATTTTCACGGAAGACCAGAGTCAGGCACGCCGCTTGTGGGTGACTCATTCGGATAGACGGACGGACGGACGGACATACAGCGTAAGGATATACATTGGCAAGGCCAATTTTTTGAACATTTTCTATTAAATTGTATTTTGATGGTTATTGTATTTATATATATATGGTTTTTCTTCTTTAGATGGGTGTATTGGGGTAAGCTTGGTTCCTTCCAGTTGCTCATTATATATATATTTATTCGGTTCTAGTAGGGATAGTGTTATAACAAGTTTCTGGAGGGGTGAGGTGTAAGGCAAAAAGTTAGATGCGCTTTGGCATATTAGGTGAATTTGCTCTAATCAGTTATTTGTCTTAGCAGTTATTTCCGTGGCATGATTGCTTTGTTTGAATGTATGTATCGTTATATATTTATGTCTGGAGTACTACTCTATGTATTTTCTGTACATATATGTTTGTATTTTTATCTAGTTTGGGTATAATTGACTCATTCAGAGGTTGTTTGGTGGGGTACCAACCTGATATTGAATTTTAGGCCATGTTCTGAGGGTTTTTCCAGTCGTTTATTTCATATGTTTTTAATATCTACAGGAATAGTATAGTTTATTAGTTTGGCAGTTGACGAGTTGATATTTATATTTTGAGTTCATGCAGCAGCTTCGTTACGAGAATCTATTTACCCCATATCGCATTATCCAGTTATGAATCAGATATATCGGTGTTCCATTGACGCGGTGTTCCAACAGCGAGAGTACCTGAACGATATGGATTTTTTGTATGTTATTATATTGTGTTATGCATACCTAGCAATGATCGTTTGATTTATGTTGAATTTGTAGTGTTTTTTTATGTATAATAGTTATCTCATTCAGTTATATGGATGTTTAGGATACGTTAGATTTTGCATCTGCCATGTAGCACAATTTTTTCTAGCATAATTTGTCGGTTATTGGATAATTTGGGTATTTTATATATGTATATGACATTCTGTTACGATTAAGCCGTGGTTACGTTGATTAAAGAAATGTTAATTCACCCTTGTTTTGGACTGAGTTGGAGAGTATTTCCGACAGATTTTGTATATACTATAGCGTGTACGTGTATAAGTATTCTAAACTATTTACTATAGGTTTCAGCGTATGATGCTCGCATGTCCTGGTATCTTATTCACGTCAGTTGTTTTGGTTAGTTACATGCTTATTTTCTCTTTCGTCACGGTTTTTAATGGATATTTGGGTATGGTAGAGAATTGAGCTTCTTGCTTTGTTAAAACTCGAGAGTTTAGTATGTGTCTTTCAGTTTTGTATGTTCTCTGTTCAGTTTATTTCTTCGATGCAAGGTTTTGGTTATTTTATGCAATATCGGGATATTAGGATATATTACGTTTGTATTTGCAATGTAGAACATTATTCCAGGTATAAATTAGTTACAAGTTGTATATTTTTAGTGTTCTATTATTTTTCTTATATCCTGGTTATGTTAGACGTGATTATTATAGAAATAGAACATCCCATTTATTACAAACTCGGTCTTACTGTTACTTCACTGTATATTTATTGTAGGACTATTATTCAATATTTAGGAGGAGTTAGAGGTGTTTCGTAGGCAAAACCCCGTTGTGTTCATGCCTATTTGTGTAAGTAGACCGATTTACTGTAATGGATACCCTTAGTGTATTACATTTGTTAATGTGAATTAGAGCAGAGTAGAGCATATTATTTGG
Source organism: Gammarus roeselii (assembly GCA_016164225.1). NCBI lineage: Eukaryota > Metazoa > Arthropoda > Malacostraca > Amphipoda > Gammaridae > Gammarus > Gammarus roeselii. The sequence goes on along the minus strand of SDVV010005347.1, from coordinate 12,900 downwards.
CTATTTTTATAGTTGTTGTTGTTGTTGTATGATTTTTTTTTTCAAAATAATCATAGGAATGTATGTTTAAGAGGTGTAAGTCCGTTCTGCATCTCTGTGGAATTACGTCATTGAACCCTAGCAAGCGTATAATTTACCATTTTTAGAAGATGATTTACTGGATAGTGGGGGTCCTGGTGTAGGTATGGTTTACACTCTTTGGCTGTCATTTAGAGTTCGTTCAAGTTCAACGTGATTTTGTAAGTTCATGTGGACGTCAAGCTTAAGTTCCATGGGTTTGTTAGAGAGGTTATCCGACAAGCTGCTGATCGTTGTAGTTAAAAACTTTGGTTGTCAGTGAACAGAAGCCCAGGTTTTTATGACCATACACTCTTTGAGACTCATGTCAGGCTCATTCTTAACCACTGTACATGTGTATAGATTCATGGTTATGTCCAGGATGTGATTTTGCTCGATGTTGTTCAGAGACGATGGACTAAACAGATGCATGGTATGTCTGAGGTATTGCATCATGACTGGGTGTTGCCTCTAAATTTCTTTTATATCTGTGGTAGTTTGCTGAGAAGGGACCTAGTAAAGCATTGTAGAGTTCGTTGTTATGACACAGTGGGCTTTCATTTTCTCCTGCTAGAGGCATAGCATAAGTTAGGTCTAGGAATTTGTTATAGATTTGAACAGGTACCGTAGTAAAAATAACATTATTCTCATGAACTCGGTGTTATATGTCAGATATTTTCGGTATGCTTTTTTATGTATGTACAGGAATTTACAATGAACCAGATCCCCTTTGGAATTAATATGCAGGATTATATCTATTCATAACAAGATCGGTTGTGTACATCGGCATCGTGTATTGGTTGGCCATACACCTTCCATATTTGTACGGAAGGATACACCGTATATCATAGTTAATCAATGTCAGTTAGGGTAGAGTAGAGAATCTTATTTAGCTAATTTTTACAGTTGTTGTTGTATGTTTCGTTTGTTTACCATATTAATACATCTACATCAGGAATAAAGTCGCCTAATTTCATGGAATGTTGGATATAAAATACGCTTAATTGGATGTAACGTTCAAAATATTGATACGTTTTACCTCTCGTCACTTGATTTGGGTCCGGTTCCAAATCGTCGTGGAGAGCTAATCTATCGGATTTGAGTTGAGAGTTAGTGTTAAAATCCTTCAATAATCTAATATACATCTCAATTATGTTATCCGTTCGCATGTCTTTTCTATATGCTTTTTCCCGCACGTCTTTCTTAAATAAATGTTTGTGAAACGTTGGCAGTTGTACACTTAGAAGTTTTTTGTTTAATTCAGGCTTTGTTATGAGATTGCGCTCCAATTCAGATTACCTGTCTTAATTGAGCGTTCAAAATATCCACTATAGCATTTTTCACTAGAGGTTTGGGATGATAATCGTAAACCTAACTAATATTAACCTAATCTAACCAAGGATTATTTCTCTCCACCGTTTTCATACTTTTGTCATGTATTTCTTCTTTGATTTAAGCTTTATTCATATCAAATCTATCCACTTGACTCTGTAGTTTTACCAATTTTTACCAGTTTATGTACCTACTTATATAAATATTTTTTCACTTTGCTTGTTACAAGTCCAGTAATATCGATTAATTTCAAGTAATGTTAGGTGATCGCTCGTTTGTAGACTGTCGAATTCAAAACGTTTATGTGTGCTCCTACCATTTTCGTCTATTATACGAATATTGAATAAATCCTAACTAACATATTCACTACAGATCTGTTATGTAAGGTCCACAGTCAACAAGATCTAGGATATAACCATGTCTAAGGTACATAATGAGCAAAATATATATCAATGTACGACAACATGGATCTAATATCAATTAATGCAAAAAGGGTTACCATACACTGCTAAATGCATTAATACCTAGGCAACCTAACCTAACAGTCATCCTAACCAATAGTTATACATTTTTATTCAAGTTTGATGCTTATGTATGATATTGAAATGTATTAAACTCTCCACATGAGCTGTATATTTAACATATCAAAAGCAGTTTGAATACATTTCTCCAATATGATACAGCAAATATCCTTTTGCAGATGTCTAGTTTCCAAAATTTTGTCGACAACTCTGATACATGTTTGGATGAGACTCAGCAGGTAGGACCCAAGAGAACTGATGCACTTTAATTTTTTTACACTTTTAAACGTGGAACAGTTTCACGCAATATTAGGTTCAAAGATCTAGTCATCCTAACCAACTTAACCAATAATTATATATTTTCATTCAATTTTGATAGTTATGTATGATATTTAGTCATTATTTTGTACGATGTGCATATTAAATCTCCTCCACACGGCTCTATTTTAAGTAGTTTTTTTTCATGTCACACACTAGTTATACATATATACTTTTACATGCATATACAGGGGCGTTAGCATCACATTGTCGGCACATGTGTCGACACAATGCATATATAGGGTCGTTAGCCCCACTGTGTCAGCACATGTGTCGACACAATGCATATATACAGGGGGCGTTAGCCTCACTGTCGCGGCACATGTGTTGACACCATATGGGCATATACACACATTTTCTGCAAAAAGGTTACCATACACTGCCAGATGCATTAATACCTAGGCAACATAACTTAACCTGAACAATTAAACCATGAATTATGTATCATCGTTCGAGAATTTTTCCTGCATACATATAATGCTTATTCATTGATTTATGCTATATTCATATCAAATCCCTCCACATGACTCTTCATTTTGATCTATCATTTACAGTCTTGATATACACTTTCAATTTTGATCTAGCATATTTCATCCATTTTCATTTGCAAATTACATCGTTTGTTTTGATTGTTATTCATTTTTTCATATGTTTCTTGATTTTTATATGTTATTCACACCCATCAAACCTAACCTAACCTTATGGACGGTATTCACTCATTGATATATACATATGAAACCCTCCAGACGACTCTAGATATCACTTTAACATACATGTTATTTATATCGTTGTCACTCCTGACCCATATTAGTTAGCAGAGAGGTCCCATTTCCAAACTTGGATGGATTCAATGCTACAAGTAATTCAAATTTGTATCCAGTTTCAAACAAACGGACACATGGTCTAACACTATGTATTTTCTTATTCTACTTCAATATCTTCACTTGGGCTCTACAACCTTTGACGACTTGCATCTCTGTTTCACTTTTCTTTCCTATAATTTTCATATTTTTTACGATGACTTCGTTTCAAGTTCTGATCGCACTCTGATCTGAAATCTCCAATTCAAAGTCATTCTGAGCTTCATCATTGCGAAGTTTTTCGCATACGATCCAGATTTTCTTTTGTTCCTAGGTATAATTTGTTTTCCACCACCTCAGCTTCATTACAGTCACGATGATGATTTTCCACTTGGATCATATCAATTTCAAGATTTGCTTTCTTATTTCCCCTAAACTTTGTTACATACGAGTCTTATACGACTCTTTTGATTCATGTTTTACCTATTCTGAGATAACTATTATGAACACTAGTCAATATTTGTTCAATCCGACTCATATCATCTTCGGAGATTTTTTTTTCCAACACTTGTAAACAAATTTTTGAGATATGAATATTCATTTTTGTTTATTACTTGACGATACGTGTGTCTCCGCTGTATCTCAACGTAACACTGACTCCATTCTCGAAATGCAGCTTGATTACATGTTGTTTGTTGGGCAAAAAAATAGGCCTAACTCAGCTCGCCTTGGTCATCAACTGTGTATTTATGTATGTGGATTGGGCTGTGTACGTATTTGAATGTGTTTGTTGACCTAATTTTCCAGGAGTGCCTCCAACTTTTTCCCTAGGGGTCTTCTACCGTACCCCTCCAGAAACTTGATATAACACTATTCCTACCAAAACCGAATAAATACACATAACGAACAACAGTTAGTGACCAATTATACCCCAATATAACCATCTACAGAAGATAAAACATATATAAATACAATAAACATCAAAATATAATAATAAATAAAATGTTCAGAATATAAAAACTGCCAATCTTGGCCGCATGCCTGGCTTCCAGCCCGCTGTTCCTCCCTCCGTCCTCCCTTCCGCTCCCCCTGCCCGTTAGCTGACTCACGCGCCAAACCAGTTCCCTCCACACCGCCCACCTTCCGCTCTTGACTCTAGATTGCACATTTTGCGTCGCTGACCCCTGTCCCTGCCCCACCATAAGTGACTCTAGAAAGCGGTTTCTGCGACTATATGTACTACTTTTATCTCAGTCGTAGTTTCACTGTGAACCAAACACTGACCTCGCTCCCCACTCAGACACATGCTTTGCTGTCAACATAGAATCTTCGAACCGTTTCCAACAGATTTCTGCCCACCCTATAAAAAAACACCATCCACAGCGCTTCTCTGTCGACTCTGTCGTAGACCTTTGCCAGATCTAGGAAGGCCGCTGAAAACTTCATTTCCCTTTGCCAGGTATTTCGCACAGACTTGTCCCGCTGCGAAAATCTGATCTGCACACCCCCTACTACTCCTGAAGCCACACTGTTCCTCGCTAATTACTCCATCCGTACATTATTTTGTCCTGTTGAACAATAATCTAGCGTACAACTTACCCACATCACGTACCAAACTGATTCTTTTCGATTTGCCGTATTCATTTTTACCTCTTTCCTCCTTATAAAGCAGAACAATGCAGGCACTGCGCCACTCAATCTGCAACACGCCCGACACAAAACGCAGATTCAGTGGCCCACCAGCCATATGACAATCGTTACTCACACAAATCGACATCCGTGCACTACCACCCACAGTAACAGTGACAGCCTCTGACATCCTCTAAATTCAAACCCTCATAAAAATACTAGGCTCATTTCTTTTGTACATCCCCGTTTCCGATAAACCACTGGCCGTATTCATTTTTCACCAACTCTTTCTTCCAAATTACTTTTTTTCGCACGCTCTTCCTCTCAATCCAGAACAACTTTTTGTTATCCCAAAAGACTCGCACAATAGTCTGCCCCACCTGTCATCAGCGTTTCAAATTTATTTCCTCTATGCCCGCTTCACCTCGTATGTCTTCTCTTTATAATAATCATTAGGAACAAGTCCTCAAAGGCTCCGTTCTTCTGCGCCATCCTCATTATGACCTCTTCGTTCCACCATTCGCAGCTCTTCCTTCAGCACCCGCCCACACGGCGTAAACCACTCTCATTTTTCGCTCATCTCAACAACGCATCTCTGAACGTATCCCACTCTTCCTCAACATCTCTCAGATCCTGCCCTCTCACGCTATCATATTCCTCTCTACGTTTGCTGGAACTTCACAATATCTTTTCTTTATTAAGTTCGCTCTCCTTCATTATCTCCCTTCCTTCTCTCAATCTTTTGTTTTCCTTCCACCTCTGCTCCGTTTTTTTTCGCTAGCAGATTGTCAAACATTCCATCACTCACCTATCCACCACTGATCCATAAGCCGTCCTTATTCACGTGTACGTGTGGATATCTCACTTCGTAAAGAAGCTGTTTCCTCCCACCAACTCCAGCTCCATGCACAGACCTATCAGATAATCTCCACTCTCATTGCTACCGGAAAGGTAACACCTCACAACAACATTCTCCCACCATTCTCATTTGTTCGCGTGGAATTCGCGTTTGTTCACATACGGTTTATTAACGGACCATATCTTGTTTCTCTTTACAGACCATATCGTGTTTCTCTTCACAGACCATATCGTGTTCATCTTTTTGGGCTTGAAGTGTAAAATGTTTGTTCGGTATTAAATTATAATTCGAAGTATTGAAACTAGTGACCTAAATTATTGAATATAATTATAGTGTGTGTGCGAAAAGTAAGCTACGTGAGTAATACTCCGCGCCTGTGAAAAAGAGGACAAAGATTCCCCGGACGACGTCTGAGAATGCCTCCTACTCTGGCAGACTGCTCGGTCGGCTTCGCCAGAATGAGCAGGAGCGTCTTCTGTGACCTCGCGAGAACTCTCCTCTGCCGTGTCTGTGAACTGGATGGCAGGCTCGGCCAGGTCCCGGTGACCTTCCAGGGCCTGCGGCGTCGGATCGACGAAGGAGAGGATGGGAACTTTGCGGGGAGGTCTTTGTTCTCGAGGAGCAGCTGTGCACTGTCGCCAGTGAGTATGTGGAGACGAGAGAAAAGATCGGCAGGACTCAAGTCCGTAGCGGAGGTGAGAGACGAGGTACGTGAGGTCCAAGAGGACCTTGTTAGTAAGCGTCATCTAGAGAGTTTCGCACAGATCTCAATAGAAACTTACTTTCTGATATGGAGAAGGCTAGTAAGGTCCTGGCAGAACAGACGAAAAACTAGTAAAGTTAACGAATTGGTAATCCATGCTTTACAGCTGGACGGAGAGGCATCCCGGGAGAGGATTGACCAAAGAAACACAGTTTAATTGCGGGGGAGTCTTGTTGGTCTTGCTCTGACTTTCTACCGTGACGTCCTGGGTAAGAGTCTGCAACGGCAGAACACATCTACTCCTAAATCCATATCAGGGCTGCCGGTGCTGGATGTGAGCTCGCAACTCGCTTCCACCCCTAAGCCCAAACCCGGGGTACCAACTTCCCGTCAGGCTAAGAGGTCATCGGCTGCCCGGCGACTAAAACCTCAACTAAGCCGATACCTCGGACCAAGACATCCGCGGACCGAAACCGCACTCAACCTCGACGGGGCGGCGTAGATTGGGATGGATTTCAGCAGGTCCAGAACCGGTTCATTTTCGTGAACCGGCCCGCGTTTGTGATGCCAACGCGGAACCCTTTTGAGAGGTTCACGGACCTGGACGGTTAAATTGAGACACTTGTCCTAGGTGACTCAATCGTCCGACACCAGGCGGTTGAATTTGCTCATAGGTGTAATGCAGAGAGGCGGGTTATTTGCAAACCCGGTGCCAGGATTGAGATCGGAGGTGCCTTTGCAGAGGTCGTAGTTTCCAACCGGGAGACACTCATCATCTGCCATGTAAGCACCAATGTTCTCAAAATGACAAGGTCGGAAGATCTGCTAGCCAAGTATAGGCAGCTGATTTCTAACCTCAAGGCAAGAACGGACCGAGTGACTATCACATCAATCTTGCCGCGAATGAATGATGATGACGAACTGCATAGTTAGTTAACCAATACAAATCCAGCCCTCGAGACCATTTGCATGTCCAATGGAGTATCCTTCATCAACTTGTTTGATGACTTTCGGGAGAGGCCCGTTCTGTTCCTAAGAGACGCCCTACACCTGAATAATGTAGGAAATGTCCGACTTAGCCGACTGCTCCATCTGAGCACTAAAAAATACTATGCCCAAAAGTTAGGGGTCCAGCGGGCTTTAAACGGTCCAGTTTTGGCCGCAAGGAACCCTACCTAGAGGGCCCCGTGCCCGCTGCAGATACCCGGACGGGAGCGATGACCGATCAGTCGCTCGAAGAGGAAGAAGCTGGGGGCACGGTTGATGCGTTACTGGGCTCACAAGAAGGCAATTCTAGGGATGGTCAAGATTCTGGTCCACAGCCGCCAGGTCGAAACCCCCCCAATGAGGAAGATGTCAAAGACCGAGACACGCACCGTCTAATTTTTTTTTTCTGTAGCGCGCAGTCATATGCCCCTAAGTTCAGCGAACTGAGGGGCTGGCAACCTTGTACTCGTTTGATGTCATTGGCATAAACGAAACATGACTCGATCTCCAGAGTAAACATGGCAGCAGAGATCATGCTACCAGGCTACAAAATGTTCAGCGTGGACCAACCCACCCCTTGTAAACGAGGGGGCGGGTCCGTGCTGTACATAAAGAAGATACTGCATCCATTTCTTAGAGCAACGCTGACTACAGTTTTTTGCGAAATACTCAACGCAGAAATCAAAGTGGCATATGCGACATTGAAACTGGCATTGGTGTACCGCAACAGCCACACCCTTGCGGAATAAGATGCCCAGCTCTATGAGAAGCTGGAAGAAATAGTCTCAAATAATCACGAGACTATCATCTTCGGTGACTTCAATTACCCGTATATACTGGGTGAGCTTAACTTCACAGGCCCCAGGCAATATACTAACGGAGTTTATCGCCGATAATGGCATGACCTAGGATGTTCGTGAACCAGCCTGGGGAACAACAGACTGAACCTAGTCATGTCAACTGAGGAGAGTTTGGTGGGCAACATTCTAATTGGCAACAAACTAGGAGGTGCTGACCTCAACGCGGTGAAATTCGCCATCAAAGTGGCCTGTCCAGCCCCCAAGGAAGTTATACGTCACCCCATTTTTGCGCGAGCAGACTTCCAGGGGATGAGAGAACAACCAAGTGGGCTTAACTTAATCGAACAACTCGGCGAAGGTACGGTGGACGCTTGCTGTCGCATCCGCAATGAGAGAGTTCGCGAGGCCAGCGACCGACGTATAGGCTTGAGGACAATTGATCCTGTTCAAAGGATCAGGCCTCCTTGGAGGAACGTCGAAGTTGCAAAGCCTTGAATCGTCGCGATCAACTAAATGCGCAACAACTGAGGGATAACACCGCAGAGGCGGCAGAACTGAATTGCCTGGCGTGTAGGACAGCCATTAGACTAGTCCGATCCTCTAAGCGCAGGAAAGAGATAAACATTGCGGTCATCGGCAAAGAGAACCCAAAGGATTTCTATCGTTACGTCAACGAGCGTAGAATTGCTAGGGATTCAGTTGGTCCGCTACTGGATGAAGATGGCGTCCCCAGAATGTCATCTGAGGACATGGCCATTGTCCTGAATAGCTTCTTCTGTTCAGTGTTCACAGTTGAAGACCCCTTCTACGAACGAGATACTGTTTACGGTGGGGAAGTGCCCCTCAACGACATTGCGTCCACATAAGATGAAGTTGTCAAACAACTTGAGAGACTGGACCTTAACAAATCGATCGGTCCCGATGGACACCACTCAAGAGTTCTTAAGGAAATTCGAGAACAATTGGCAGATTCCCTAACCCACATCTCCAACTTATCGATGACGAGTGGCGAGGTGTCCCGAAGACTGGAGAGTTGCTAACGGTACAGCAATCTTCAAGAAAAGTGACTGACAATCCTCCAGCAACTATCAACCGATCAGCTTGACAACGATCGTGTGCAAAATCATCGAGCGATTGATGCGAAATCATTTCGTCGATCACCTGGAAGACAACGGACTCGTTCACGACACTCAACACGGCTTCCGCCGGAAGAAGTGATGTTTGACGAATCTGCTGGACTTTTTCAATGAGGTGATCAACGTGTACGCCCGCTGCAAGGCAGTGGATGTCATCTACCTAGACTTCCAAAAAGCCTTCGACAAGGTGCCGCACAGGAGACTGTTACACAAAGCCTATGAGCTTGGCATTGGTGGCAACGTACTTCGCTGGCTGCGCGCCTGGCTAACAGGACGCAAGCAAAGAGTCAGCATCGGCCAGGCTTGTCCGAGTGGGCCCCTGTTACCTCTGGGGTGCCTCAGGGCAGCGTCTTGGGTCCTATCCTCTTCCTCATCTATGAAACAACATGGATGCGGGGCTTCTTTCCAAGGTATCGAAACTTGCCGATGAAACAAAGCTCTGCCATGCAGCATGGAGGAAGGGGGACAGAGTTGATATTCAACAAGATCTAGAAAAACTCGTCCAATGGTCGGAAACGTAGCAGAGGCCCTTTAATGTTGCAAAAATTACAGTTATGCACATATGGTGTCGCAATGCCAACTTCAACCATACGATGGCAGGAAGCAAGCTTACAACTGTTGACCAGCAGAGATACTTGGGTGTCCTTTTCTCGAAAGATATGAAATGGAACGCGCAGGTCGAAGAAAGTTACAAGATTGGTAACCGTAACCTTGGTTACTTCTCCCGTAACTTCCTCTGCAAAACGAAGGACATTGTAGTGCCGTTGTACACGTCCCTCGTCCGTCCCCACCTCGAGAATGCAGTCCAACTCTGGTCTCCACACATGAGGGGGGACATAGCCAAACTGGATCGAATCCAGCATCGTGCAACATAGCTCATCTCGCAGCTACGCCACCACAGCTACGAGGATAGGCTTAAAGAGCTTGGCCTCATCACCCTTGAGCAACGAAGGCTGAGGGGCCAGCTCATTGAAACAAACCTTCAAATACCTGAAGGGATTCAACAACGTGAGTCCTGTTGGCCTCTTCGACAGGGACAATAACATTCGTACCCAAAACAACGAGGCGAAACATGCGGAAAAACATTTCTCTACGACAATAGCGCAACACTTTTTCCCGATCGCTACCTCACGGGTTTGGAACGACTTACCAGCCGCGGTAGTTGGCTCTGAATCCACGAATGCGTTCAAAAACGCGCTTGACAAGTACTGGGCTACGTGATTTGTTTAACCTGAGAACGACACGACTTTTTCAGGAGCTGTCGAGATTATAATTATCGGGATACATGGAAGAAGCATGACACTACTCTCCTCACAATTCAAGCTTTTACTACTAATAAATCCATTATTAGTAACAATAATAGCATGTCCCGGTTAGTAGTAGTTGTTAATTATTACTCATAATTTCATTATCAGTAACAATGTAATGATTGCTATTGCTGACCAACTGAAGCGACTAAAAAACTCCATGTCGTAACGGAACGCTTTCTACTATTAACATTGCAAGTACAGGCAGAATGATAATACTGCATTGCAAGTACAGACAGACTGTTAATATCTCAAGAACGATCATTCTAGGGAATCACCGGGTGAGAGGTGTTACGGCGACTCTCATCCACCCCTAAGCCCACGCCAGGGACACCGGTACTGGGTGTGAGCCCGTAACGGTACTCGCATTCACCCATCCCGCTAGCCTACGAGGCCGTCTGCTGTCCTGTCGGGACAAGCAGATGCAGGGACTATGCTATCCTGAAAATCGACACCGCCTAAGAGGAGGGCTAGCTGAACTCGATGCGGCGGTGAAGATTTGGAGGGATACCATATATTTTTACTCGTTATTTTTATTATTCGTATGTGGTACGGTGCCAGCATTCACCATCATACCCCATGTCATGCGAAAATCAAACCCGCACCTTGCGGAGAGCTCTTGCTCAACCCTGTGATACGGTCTAGATTCAACGGGTATCATCCATTGCTGAAGGCAATGAATATCTTCCTTCGGAGGAATCTTGCCAACACGATGGTATTTTTTTTATTTGTTCTACCCTCCCTGTGAGAGAGGAAAGAAAGGAGAAAAATGGGAAGAGAAAGCCAAAATTGCGAACTAGTGAGGGTGAAGTCTGCCGGCGACTCACCCCCACACCCCATGATATTCGAAAATTGAACCCGCACCAGGACGAGAGCTTTGCTCAACTCTACGGTACGACGTAGATTCGACAGATATCATCTATTGTTGAGGCAAGGAGTATTTTCCTATGGAGAGACCTTGCCGACCCAATGGTATTTTTCTTTCACTTTTCTACTTTCCCTGCGGGAGAGAAAAGAGAGGAGAAAATGGAGAAAGATAGATAAAAATAACGAATCCGAGCGGGTGAAGTCTGTGGCGACTCAGCGGCGCTTGTTGAGAAGCCGCATCGACGGCTTACACCCACACCGCATGCTATGCGAAAATTGAAACTGCACCATGAAGAGAGCTTGCTTAACTCTACGGTACGACGTAGATTCGACAGATATCGTCCATTGTTTGGCGATGGGTATCCTCCTACGGAGAGACCTTGCTACGCAATGGTATTTATATCTTTACATTTCTACCCTTCCTGTCGGGAGAGAACAGAACGGAGAGAAATGGGGATAAAATATCCATCTGTTGAATCAATGAGTACCTTCCTATGGAAGGACACTGTTGACACGATGCTACTCTTTGTTTTTCCTCTTCTTCCCTTTGTGTCGGAAGGGAAAGGGGAAAGAAAAAAAGACTTGATATTAAATAATCGCGAAGCAGTTATACCAGCGCCAGTTACATCTCAGGCACCTCAGTTGAAATATATATAGATCTTAGAGATGTCCTTCTGGCATCTCATCCTGATAAATGAAAAAAACTAGTGCTTTTAATGGACCTGCACCTCCGGAATCTCACCTTTGAATTGATCCATCTGTACATTTTGAATGAACTAACCGTCTTCTTTCTCTCCTGAAGTACAGATCCGGGAGTGACCCTGTTGCAGCATGGTGCAGTGAGACATTTACCTACTAACCCATTCCTTGTAGATGTCCGAGCTAATACCAGTTGATTGCCTCCTTTGGATTTAAATCTGCGGTAACTGCTCATGCCTTTTTTGGAGCAAATCTTACGATAATTGATCAAGAATTAAAAACCTTCGTTTCTACTGACTTGACATAACTCCAAATTTGAATACGCATGCCATTCACGGACTGAAATTTGCAATAATACCCGTTGGGAATCCACAATTCGTAAGTACGTAGTAAGTGGTAAATCAGTTTTTGTTATTTTTTCAAGCTGTTCCTGCTAACGAGATTTGATCGGATGCATATATATGCCTAGGATGTTATTTGGAAAATTGATAGCTTTGTTAAAATTGTACATGATGGCCTAGGATATTCATTCCTAAGGTTTCAATCAATTACTGGGCATTAACCATTATGAGAACATACGGCAACGTTACTGTTCAGAGTTTATTGTCGTTCCTTGTATGTGATGTGTCCGTTAGGTATAAGAAAACATAGCACAGTTTGTGTAGATACAACCTAACTTGCCCGGGCAAGAATTCTTAAGCTGACGTAATATCTAGATATTGAGCTGCTATAGAAATATTCTGCTAGTCATATTCCATTTTGCCTTGTAGCCGGGGCATTTTAGAATCTTGCTACCGTATCCACCGCGTGTCGTAGAATGCGACTAAAGGGGCGCCCCGTAGCCGGGAGTAGAATCGTGCTACTGTAACTTCTGCGTGTCGTAAA